>JAJQKJ010001147.1:0-88828 GCA_029574335.1 Rana kukunoris
CCTCCATCACAGGACCCCTTCCAAATCACACCCTCCTCACAGTGCCCCTTCCAATCACAGCCCTCCGTCACAGTGCCCCTACCAATCACAGCCCTCCCTCACACAGTGCCCCTACCAATCACAGCCCTCCGTCACAGTGCCCCTACTAATCACAGTCCTCCATCCACAAAAAACAGTGCCCCTTCCAATCACAGCCCTCCGTCACAGTGCCCCTTCCAATCACAGCCCTCCGTCACAGTGCCCCCCTACCAATCACATCACAGCCCTCCGTCACAGTGCCCCTACCACAATCATCAGCCCTCCGTCACAGTGCCCCTTCCAATCACAGCCCTCCGTCACACAGTGCCCCTACCAATCACAGCCCTCCGTCACAGTGCCCCTACCAATTACAGTCCTCCGTCACAGTGCCCCTACCAATCACAGCCCTCCGTCACAGTGCCCCCTACCCAATCACAGTCCTCCATCACAGTGCCCCTACCAATCACAGCCCTCCGTCACAGTGCCCCTACCAATACACAGCCCTCCATCACAGTGCCCCTACCAATCACAGCCCTCCATCACAGTGTCCCTACCAATCACATTCCTCCGTCACAGTGCCCCTACCAATTACAGTCCTCCGTCACAGTGCCCCTACCAATCACAGCCCTCCTTCACAGTGCCCCTACCAATCACAGCCCTCCGTCACAGTGCCCCTACCAATCACAGCCCTCCGTCACAGTGCCCCTACCAATCACTGTTTTTTATTCTTCATGTTCTTTCATTTTTATCCTTTCATTTATTATTATTATTTTATTTTTGCTTTTCTTTTTATTATTATTTACTTTAGATTTTTTTTTATATATTTATTATTATTTTTATTTAATTTTTCACACTTTGTTTATTTTTATTACTTAGGTAATTTTCTTTACTTGTTTATTTTTTTCAACATTTTATAGTTTCACCTTATCCTCTTAATTTGTCATTTTTCACACTCATTTCTTCCTTCTTACTATTCTCATTTCTCTTCTTTTTTTTTTTTTTTCACTCGTATTTTTCTCTTATTTTCCTAAATTTTGTCTCTTTTTTTCCTTTTTTCTCTCTTTCTCTTTATATATTATAATATAATTTTTTTTCTATCGGTTCTTCTTCCCTCCTTTCCCTCTCCTTCCCCTTTTCTTATCTCCTTTTTTTTTGCCGCCATTCATCTTTATCTATTTACACTTTGCTGTGTCCTCCATTACTCCTTGGTTTTCCTTCTGTGTCTCCTTTCCTTGTCTCCCGATCTGATGGCTTCACTTCTCACGTTTACTGTCTCCTTCATTTTATATGGAAGTAATCTGCCCAGGTGGGCGGGGTCTCCTGACGTCATCCGTTTTCCATGACATCAGCGGCCCCAGGCCCTGGCAGCAGTGCTGGGTCAAGGTCATCTAGAGCCCTGGGCGAATGTGCCAAATGGCGCACCCCTCCCCCCCCCCAAAAGGACGCCCCCCCTAAAAAAGAAATTGTGCACCAATCTGCATGCTTACCCCTAAGCATAAACCCCTCCCCCCCACACAAATCCATCCCTGCTGAAATCCCTTTTCCCAACACAAATCTTTGCCCCCCCCCCTGCTCAAATCCTCTCATTCCTCATATGACCCCCAGCACAAATCCACCCCACCCCCTGAAAAAAATCCATTCCCCCCTTAGTACAAATACCTCTAATCATCCCTCCTAGCACAAATCCTCTCTCATCCACCTTTTCTAGCACATCCCCCCCCCCCAAACAAATTTCCACTCCTAGCACAAATCATCTTCCATCACCCCCCCCCCCCCCAACACAAATCCCCTTCAAATCACCACTTCTAGGAGGGGAACTTTAGGGAAGTGTGATAGACCAATTCATATCCCCTGCCAACCCCCAAATTCCCCCTCTTAACACAAATACCCTCCCCCCAACCTTATTGTGGTTCCCCCTATCCATCTGACTTGATACCACAGTGCCCAGGGCACCTTTCCCTTCTGCCCACCCCTTGTCCCGGCCCTGCCTGGCAGCATCCCATTGCCTAGCTTTCGCCGCCGCCAGCGCGCCTGGCGTGCCTAGCAACCATGGATCCCTGCACTCACACAGCTTGGGTGACCACGTGTCCCAGATTGCCCGGGACAGTCCCGCATTTTGCAGGTCTGTCCCGGGCACCTTCATTCCAGGACAATACAGTGTCCCGGAATGAAACTGACACAGCCACCCCCCCCCCCCCGGGCCAATCTGATGCCCCCAAAAAACGATGCCACATCACCGCTTTACTCACTGACAGTACTTGTCCTGGCCGGGAATGCCTGGAGGAGCCCAGTCCCCGCCCCCTTCTTGTGATTGGAGAAATCATAAATAAATTTGTTACAGCATAAGCTGAATGGTAGTGTGGAAATGTGGTCACCCTACACACAGCGTGAGTCACGCTGTTCTATGTACAGATCTCCGGCTCCTCCTGCCTCTGCTGATAGAAGACATCGTCAGGAGGGCAAGAGCGCCTGGAGAGGAGACACAGGGCACGGCAGGAGGCACATCGGGAGGTGAGAGGCGACCCTCTCCAGGCCTGCGGTCGCCCCTTACCTCCCGCTGTGCGGGCCCGGTCATCAACAGGAATCGGACCGCGGCCCCAAGGTTGAGCCCGACGGCCCCCGGCCCAACGAGCAAATGCCGGGTGTGCCCTGGGCCTGGCACCAGGAGATTTGATAGATCTGTGTATCCATAAGCACACCGGTGTGATAGAGCCTGATGAAGAAGCACGCATGCTTCAAACGCGTGCACCTCCCCGCAACCCGTACCCGGAAGTGATTTTGTTCCACTGCTGTGCTCCACGGAATGCTGTGCTCTTTCCTGCATCGGAGGTATGTGGTTCCCTTACCGCCGCTGACAGAGGCAAGGACCTACAGCGACCCCTGTCTACTACCTTCCAGGCCAACAGAGCACCATCTTTTCGGGGTGCAGGTCGGATGAAAGAGACCTACAAACCCACAGATAAGCCTTGGCCCGGATTCGCAAAGCACGTGCGCCGACGTATCTCCAGATACGCCGCGTAAGTACAAATAGGCGCCATCGTATCTGTGCACCGGACCCACAGCCTAAAAACATCCGACCGATGTAACTTGCCTACGCCGGCGTAGAGCGGGCGCATATTTACGCTGGGCGCATGTGGCGCTCCCATTGATTTTCTATTCAAATATGCAAATGAGGGAGATACGGCGATTCACGAACGTACTTGCGCCCGGCGCATGATTTACGCGGTTTGCGTAAGTTTTCCGTCCGGCGTAAAGTTATTCCCCGTAGATGAGGCGCAACCCATGCAAAGGTATGGACCAGGGAACGCAAGCCTACGTATTGTAGGTTGGACGTCTGTGAATATGGGCCGCCGTGGGTGTGGCTGGGCGTAGGTTACGTTCACGGCGTACACAGCGATCCGGCGTATCTTAGGCAGTTGTTCCGATGTGGTTGTACGCATGCGCACAGGGATACGTCCACGTCCCAACGCATGCGCAGTTCGTTTTAAGTACTTGTCTGGCGCCCAGCACATCATTTGCATGGGGTCACGCTTCATTAGCATGGATCACGCCCACTTCCACCTACTTCCACTTACACCTACGAAATATACGAGTTGGGAGCATTTGCTTTGTGAATCCCGTGCTTGCCTCTCCGCGCTGCGCCGGCGTAGCGTAAAAGAGATACGCTACGGCGGCATAAAAATGCGCCGATGTCTGTGAATCCGGGCCACAGTGTTTTTAGCTCCTTTGTGAGTGCTGCCACAACCGAGGTATCCATCTTTAGTGTGAGCGGTCCTGTAAAAGATAACGGTAGTCTCCGCGGTGGATTCGCCGCGAGATCACCGTTATCGGCGGCGGGAGAAGGCACCCCCTCCCGCCGCTCTCCCGCGCCCTCCGCCGCTTACCGGAGCCGTCGGTAGCGGCGGAGGCGATCGGGTCTGTTCGTCTCCTCAGTGGGGATGCGAGTGAGGGAAAAATCGCCCCCCACCCGTCCCCATAGCTCTGCTGGGCGGAAGTGACGTCAAAACGTCAGTCCCGCCCAGCGTCTTAAAGAAACATTTTTTTTTGGTCATTTGAAAAAATGACAGTTTGAATTTTTTATTTTTTTTTTGCATTTTAGTGTAAATATGAGACGTGACGTCTTTTTGACCCCCCAGATCTCATATGTAAGAGGACCTGTCATGCTTTTTTCCCTTACAAGGGATGTTTACATTCCTTGTAATAGGAATAAAAGTGATCATTTTTTTTTTTCAGTGTAAAAAATAATAAAATAAATAAAAATAAATAAGATTTTTTTTTTTTTAAAGCGCCCCCTCCCGACGAGCTCGCGCGCAGAAGCGAACGCATCCGCGAGTAGCGCCAGCATTTAAAAAAAGTGAATTTTTTCCCCAAAAAAAGTGCGCTTGTAGGACCGCTGCGCAAATACGGTGTGACAAAAAGTATTGCAATGACCGCCATTTTATTCTCTAGGGTGTTAGAAAAAAAATATATAGGGCCAGATTCAGGTAGAGTTAGGTTGGAGTATCAGTGATACGCCAGCATAACTCTCACTTTGAGCCGGCGTTTCTGTTTTCTGTATTTCGCCGTCGTATCGGAACTGCAATTGAAAAAATGGCGCTCGGGGGCGTTCCCGCCGATTAACGCCGAGAATATGTTAATCAGCGAGAATCGGCAATTCACGATCGTACTCGGGCCCGACGCAGTGACTTTCCGACGTTTCCGTAAGAGATACGCGGCGTAAAGAAAAACATGCCCCCTAGTGGAGTATCCTATGTTAAGTATGGCCGTCGTCATCGCGTCGGATTTAAAAAAATTTGCGTCGTTTGCGTAAAACGTCCGTGAATGGGGATGTGACGTCATTGACGTTCACTGACAGAATTTGGAGCATGCGCACTGACCGTCGACGCATGCGCAGTACGTTCGCCGCGGGATCGCGCCTAGTTTAAATAATACACGCCCCCTACCCGCCCAATTTGAATTCCGCCGGCTCTTTTTTCGCTACGCCGCCGCAACTTTAGGAGCAAGTGCTTTGTGAATAACAGTACTTGCTCCTAAAGTTTCGCCGTCGTATTGGAACTGCAATTGAAAAAATGGCGCTCGGGGCGTTCCCGCCGATTAACGCCGAGAATATGTTAATCAGCGAGAATCGGCAATTCACGATCGCACGCGGGCCCGACGCAGTGACTTTCCGACGTTTCCGTAAGAGATACGCGGCGTAAAGATAAAGCAGCCCCCTAGTGGAGTATCCCATGTTAAGTATGGCCGTCGTCATCGCGTCGAATTTAAAAAAAATTGCGTCGTTTGCGTAAAACGTCCGTGAATGGGGATTGACGTCATTGACGTTCACTGACAGAATTTGGAGCATGCGCACTGACCGTCGACGCATGCGCAGTACGTTCGCCGCGGGATCGCGCCTAGTTTAAATAATACACGCCCCCTACCCGCCCAATTTGAATTCCGCCGGCTCTTTTTTCGCTACGCCGCCGCAACTTTAGGAGCAAGTGCTTTGTGAATAACAGTGCTTGCTCCTAAAGTTACGGCGGAGTAACGTAAATGAGAAACGTTACTAAAGATTCGCCCATCTACCTGAATCTGGCCCGTAATGTTTGGGGGTTTTAAGTAATTTTCCAGCAAAAAAAAACTGTTTTATAGTGATGAGCGGAATACGCCATATTCGATTTTGCGATATTTCGCGAATATTTCGAAGAATTTTCGCGAATATTCGTTAATATCGAATATTCGTGATATTTTATAAAAAAAAAAAAAAATTGCGAATTTTCGCCAATGCGAATTTTCACTAATGCGAAATTTCGCGATTTTTTTTTTTTTTATAAAATATCACGAATATTCGATATTTACGAATATTCGGTATATTTTATATAAAAAAAAAAAAGAAATTTCACATATGCGGTTGCGAATATTCGTTAATATCGAATATTCGTGATATTTTATAAAAAAAAAAATAAAAATTGCGAATTTTCGCCAATGCGAAATTTCGCTAATGCAAAATTTCGAGATTTTTTTATTTTATATAAAATATCACGAATATTCGATATTTACGAATATTCGGTATATTTTATATAAAAAAAAAAAAACGAAATTTCACATATGCGGTTGCGAATATTCGTTAATATCGAATATTCGTGATATTTTATAAAAAAAAAATAAAAATTGCGAATTTTCGCCAATGCGAAATTTCGCTAATGCAAAATTTCGAGATTTTTTTATTTTATATAAAATATCACGAATATTCGATATTTACGAATATTCGCTATATTTAAAAAAAAAAAAAAATTGCGAAATGTCGCTATTGCGAAATTCGCGAATGCGAAATTGAGTGCAAATTTTATTGCGAAATTGATTGCGAAATTTGAAAAATACAAATATTCGAAATAGCGAATATTCGCCGCGATATTCGAGATACAGTATTCGCGAATACTCGAATATGCAATGCGAATATTCGTGAGCAACACTACTGTTTTAGTCTTGTAAACACCGAATCTGAAAGACGCCCACGGTACTGAAGTGGTTAATAAAGCAACCAGATTACTACGCTTAGAGGGCGCTGCTTCTTTTTTCTCTCTCTTTCTTTCACACCGGTGTGTGTGCGTGTTTCCATGCGGCATCATTCACATGATCACGAACACAAGCCTTACGGCTGGAATGATCTCTCTGATGGCTGACGAGATGTTCCTGACAGTTGCCATCGATATATTGACGGCCAAAACAGTTGCAGGCGGTGATCACCGGTGGTTTACTAACGCAGTCCAGCACACTGCCGGTGCGTTAGGATCAGAGCGTTCGCTCCGTGTGACTCGGCACCGGTTCTCTGTAATCACAACGTTCGTAGACCGCCGTCCCGCGGGATCAGTAGGAGAGAACGTCCTGCAGCCGCAGCAAACTTTGTTTCTCTGCTTCACGTTGAAAGCTCCAAGGCAGGCGGGAGTCGGGTGTCGGCGAGGCGTCTTACTTCACCCCCGGACCATTTGGCCGGCCAAAGACCGGGCCACTTTTTTGCGGTTTCGGCGCTGCGCCGCTTTAACTGACAATTGCGCGGTCGTGCGCCGCGACGCCCAAAACAAAATTGGCGTCCTTTTTTTCCCCCACAAATAGAGTTTTCTTTTGGTGGTATTTGATCACCTCTGCCGTTTTTTATTTTTTGCGCTATAAACAAAAATAGAGCGACTATTTAAAAAAAAAAAAATAATGCAATATTTTTTACTTTTTGCCTCAATAAATATCCCCCAAAAATATATAAAAAATGTTTTCCTCAGTTTAGGCCGATACGTCTTCTTCTACCTATTTTTGGTAAAAAAAAAAATCGCAATAGGCGTTTAACGATTGGTTTGCGCAAAAGTTATAGGCCTAGATCAGCCATTCTCAACCAGGGTTCCGTGCAGGCCCATCGCTACAGGACAGGCAAAACAAATAATTGCTTGGGGCCCCGAGCTGGCCTGGGGCCCCCAACTTCCCCTTACTAGGATGTAGCATGGCCGAGCTCCTCTTCCTTCCACCTGGAGTCCTGTCAGTCCAGCCAGGTACCGCGCGTGGTACAGGAGATTCAGTTTCCTGTTCCCACTACGTGTTGTAGCGTGGCCGGGCTCCTCTTCCCCCTGCCTCTTCCCCAGTCCCCTATTAGATACGGGCCGGGTACCGCGCATGGTACAGGAGATTCAGTTTCCTGTTCCCGCTATGTGTTGTAGCATGGCCGGGCTCCTCTTCCCCAGTCCCCTATTAGATACGGACCGGGTACCACGCGTGGTACAGGAGATTCAGTTTCCTGTTCCCGCTATGTGTTGTAGCGTGGCCTGGCTCCTCTTCCCCAGTCCCCTATTAGATACAGGCGGGGTACCGCGCATGGTACAGGAGATTCAGTTTCCTGTTCCCGCTACGTGTTGTAGCGTGGCCGGGCTCCTCTTCCCCCTGCCTCTTCCCCAGTCCCCTATTAGATACGGACCGGGTACCACGTGCGGTACAGGAGATTCAGTTTCCTGTTCCCGCTATGTGTTGTAGCGTGGCCTGGCTCCTCTTCCCCCTGCCTCTTCCCCAGTCCCCTATTAGATACGGACCGGGTACCGTGCGGTACAGGAGATTCAGTTTCCTGTTCCCGCTACGTGTTGTAGCGTGGCCGGGCTCCTCTTCCCCAGTCCCCTATTAGATACGGGCCGGGTACCGTGCGGTACAGGAGATTCAGTTTCCTGTTCCCGCTACGTGTTGTAGCATGGCCAGGCTCCTCTTCCCCCTGCCTCTTCCCCAGTCCCCTATTAGATACGGACCGGGTACCACGTGCGGTACAGGAGATTCAGTTTCCTGTTCCCGCTACGTGTTGTAGCGTGGCCGGGCTCCTCTTCCCCCTGCCTCTTCCCCAGTCCCCTATTAGATACGGGCCGGGTACCGCGCATGGTACAGGAGATTCAGTTTCCTGTTCCCGCTACGTGTTGTAGCGTGGCCGGGCTCCTCTTCCCCCTGCCTCTTCCCCAGTCCCCTATTAGATACGGACCGGGTACCACGTGCGGTACAGGAGATTCAGTTTCCTGTTCCCGCTACGTGTTGTAGCGTGGCCGGGCTCCTCTTCCCCCTGCCTCTTCCCCAGTCCCCTATTAGATACGGACCGGGTACCGCGCATGGTACAGGAGATTCAGTTTCCTGTTCCCGCTATGTGTTGTAGCGTGGCCGGGCTCCTCTTCCCCAGTCCCCTATTAGATACGGACCGGGTACCACGCGTGGTACAGGAGATTCAGTTTCCTGTTCCCGCTATGTGTTGTAGCGTGGCCGGGCTCCTCTGGCCGGGCTCCTCTTCCCCAGTCCCCTATTAGATACGGGCCGGGTACCGCGCATGGTACAGGAGATTCAGTTTCCTGTTCCCGCTACGTGTTGTAGCGTGGCCAGGCTCCTCTTCCCCCTGCCTCTTCCCCAGTCCCCTATTAGATACGGACCGTGTACCACGCGCGGTACAGGAGATTCAGTTTCCTGTTCCCGCTACGTGTTGTAGCGTGGCCGGGTTCTTCTTCCCCAGTCCCCTATTAGATACGGACCGGGTACCGCGCATGGTACAGGAGATTCAGTTTCCTGTTCCCGCTACGTGTTGTAGTGTGGCCGGACTCCTCTTCCCCCTGCCTCTTCCCCAGTCCCCTATTAGATACGGGCCGGGTACCGTGCAGTACAGGAGATTCAGTTTCCTGTTCCCGCTACGTGTTGTAGCGTGGCCTGGCTCCTCTTCCCCCTGCCTCTTCCCCAGTCCCCTATTAGATACGGGCCGGGTACCGTGCAGTACAGGAGATTCAGTTTCCTGTTCCCGCTACGTGTTGTAGCGTGGCCGGGCTCCTCTTCCCCCTGCCTCTTCCCCAGTCCCCTATTAGATACGGACCGGGTACCGTGCGGTACAGGAGATTCAGTTTCCTGTTCCCGCTACGTGTTGTAGCGTGGCCGGGCTCCTCTTCCCCCTGCCTCTTCCCCAGTCCCCTATTAGATACGGACCGGGTACCGCGCATGGTACAGGAGATTCAGTTTCCTGTTCCCGCTACGTGTTGTAGTGTGGCCGGGCTCCTCTTCCCCCTGCCTCTTCCCCAGTCCCCTATTAGATACGGACCGGGTACCGTGCGGTACAGAAGATTCAGTTTCCTGTTCCCGCTACGTGTTGTAGCGTGGCCTGGCTCCTCTTCCCCCTGCCTCTTCCCCAGTCCCCTATTAGATACGGACCGGGTACCGTGCGGTACAGGAGATTCAGTTTCCTGTTCCCGCTACGTGTTGTAGCGTGGCCGGGCTCCTCTTCCCCCTGCCTCTTCCCCAGTCCCCTATTAGATACGGGCCGGGTACCGTGCGGTACAGGAGATTCAGTTTCCTGTTCCCGCTACGTGTTGTAGCGTGGCCGGGCTCCTCTTCCCCCTGCCTCTTCCCCAGTCCCCTATTAGATACGGACTGGGTACCGCGCATGGTACAGGAGATTCAGTTTCCTGTTCCCGCTACGTGTTGTAGCGTGGCCGGACTCCTCTTCCCCCTGCCTCTTCCCCAGTCCCCTATTAGATACGGGCCGGGTACCGTGCGGTACAGGAGATTCAGTTTCCTGTTCCCGCTACGTGTTGTAGCGTGGCCTGGCTCCTCTTCCCCCTGCCTCTTCCCCAGTCCCCTATTAGATACGGGCCGGGTACCGCGCATGGTACAGGAGATTCAGTTTCCTGTTCCCGCTACGTGTTGTAGCATGGCCAGGCTCCTCTTCCCCCTGCCTCTTCCCCAGTCCCCTATTAGATACGGGCCGGGTACCACGCGCGGTACAGGAGATTCAGTTTCCTGTTCCCGCTACGTGTTGTAGCGTGGCCGGGCTCCTCTTCCCCCTGCCTCTTCCCCAGTCCCCTATTAGATACGGACCGGGTACCGCGCATGGTACAGGAGATTCAGTTTCCTGTTCCCGCTACGTGTTGTAGCGTGGCCGGGCTCCTCTTCCCCCTGCCTCTTCCTCAGTCCCCTATTAGATACGGACCGGGTACCGCGCATGGTACAGGAGATTCAGTTTCCTGTTCCCGCTACGTGTTGTAGCGTGGCCGGGCTCCTCTTCCCCCTGCCTCTTCCTCAGTCCCCTATTAGATACGGACCGGGTACCGCGCATGGTACAGGAGATTCAGTTTCCTGTTCCCACTACGTGTTGTAGCGTGGCCGGACTCCTCTTCCCCCTGCCTCTTCCCCAGTCCCCTATTAGATACGGACCGGGTACCGCGCATGGTACAGGAGATTCAGTTTCCTGTTCCCGCTACGTGTTGTAGCGTGGCCGGGCTCCTCTTCCCCCTGCCTCTTCCCCAGTCCCCTATTAGATACGGACCGGGTACCACGCGCGGTACAGGAGATTCAGTTTCCTGTTCCCGCTACGTGTTGTAGCGTGGCCGGGCTCCTCTTCCCCCTGCCTCTTCCCCAGTCCCCTATTAGATACGGACCGGGTACCGTGCGGTACAGGAGATTCAGTTTCCTGTTCCCGCTACGTGTTGTAGCGTGGCCAGGCTCCACTTCCCCCTGCCTCTTCCCCAGTCCCCTATTAGATACGGACCGGGTACCGCGCATGGTACAGGAGATTCAGTTTCCTGTTCCCGCTACGTGTTGTAGCGTGGCCGGGCTCCTCTTCCCCCTGCCTCTTCCCCAGTCCCCTATTAGATACGGACCGGGTACCGCGCATGGTACAGGAGATTCAGTTTCCTGTTCCCGCTACGTGTTGTAGCGTGGCCGGGCTCCTCTTCCCCCTGCCTCTTCCCCAGTCCCCTATTAGATACGGACCGGGTACCACGCGTGGTACAGGAGATTCAGTTTCCTGTTCCCGCTACGTGTTGTAGCGTGGCCGGGCTCCTCTTCCCCCTGCCTCTTCCCCAGTCCCCTATTAGATACGGGCCGGGTACCGTGCGGTACAGGAGATTCAGTTTCCTGTTCCCACTACGTGTTGTAGCGTGGCCGGGCTCCTCTTCCCCAGTCCCCTATTAGATACGGGCCGGGTACCGCGCATGGTACAGGAGATTCAGTTTCCTGTTCCCGCTACGTGTTGTAGCGTGGCCTGGCTCCTCTTCCCCCTGCCTCTTCCCCAGTCCCCTATTAGATACGGACCGGGTACCGTGCGGTACAGGAGATTCAGTTTCCTGTTCCCGCTACGTGTTGTAGCGTGGCCGGGCTCCTCTTCCCCCTGCCTCTTCCCCAGTCCCCTATTAGATACGGGCCGGGTACCGTGCGGTACAGGAGATTCAGTTTCCTGTTCCCGCTACGTGTTGTAGCGTGGCCGGGCTCCTCTTCCCCCTGCCTCTTCCCCAGTCCCCTATTAGATACGGACCGGGTACCGTGCGGTACAGGAGATTCAGTTTCCTGTTCCCGCTACGTGTTGTAGCGTGGCCGGGCTCCTCTTCCCCCTGCCTCTTCCCCAGTCCCCTATTAGATACGGACCAGGTACCGTGCGGTACAGGAGATTCAGTTTCCTGTTGCCGCTACGTGTTGTAGCGTGGCCGGGCTCCTCTTCCCCAGTCCCCTATTAGATACGGGCCGGGTACCGTGCGGTACAGGAGATTCAGTTTCCTGTTCCCGCTACGTGTTGTAGTGTGGCCGGGCTCCTCTTCCCCCTGCCTCTTCCCCAGTCCCCTATTAGATACGGACCGGGTACTGCGCGTGGTACAGGAGATTCAGTTTCCTGTTCCCACTACGTGTTGTAGCGTGGCCGGGCTCCTCTTCCCCCTGCCTCTTCCCCAGTCCCCTATTAGATACGGACCAGGTACCGTGCGGTACAGGAGATTCAGTTTCCTGTTCCCGCTACGTGTTGTAGCGTGGCCGGGCTCCTCTTCCCCCTGCCTCTTCCCCAGTCCCCTATTAGATTCGGACCGGGTACCACGCGTGGTACAGGAGATTCAGTTTCCTGTTCCCACTACGTGTTGTAGCGTGGCCGGGCTCCTCTTCCCCCTGCCTCTTCCCCAGTCCCCTATTAGATACGGACCGGGTACCGTGCGGTACAGGAGATTCAGTTTCCTGTTCCCGCTACGTGTTGTAGCGTGGCCGGGCTCCTCTTCCCCCTGCCTCTTCCCCAGTCCCCTATTAGATACGGGCCGGGTACCGTGCGGTACAGGAGATTCAGTTTCCTGTTCCCGCTACGTGTTGTAGTGTGGCCGGGCTCCTCTTCCCCCTGCCTCTTCCCCAGTCCCCTATTAGATACGGACCGGGTACCGCGCGTGGTACAGGAGATTCAGTTTCCTGTTCCCGCTACGTGTTGTAGCGTGGCCGGGCTCCTCTTCCCCCTGCCTCTTCCCCAGTCCCCTATTAGATACGGACCGGGTACCACGCGTGGTACAGGAGATTCAGTTTCCTGTTCCCGCTACGTGTTGGAGCGTGGCCGGGCTCCTCTTCCCCCTGCCTCTTCCCCAGTCCCCTATTAGATACGGACCGGGTACCACGCGTGGTACAGGAGATTCAGTTTCCTGTTCCCGCTACATGTTGTAGCGTGGCCGGGCTCCTCTTCCCCCTGTCTCTTCCCCAGTCCCCTATTAGATACGGACCGGGTACCACGCGTGGTACAGGAGATTCAGTTTCCTGTTCCCGCTACGTGTTGTAGCGTGGCCGGGCTCCTCTTCCCCCTGCCTCTTCCCCAGTCCCCTATTAGAAAAGGGCCGGGTACCGTGCGGTACAGGAGATTCCGTTTCCTGTTCCCGCTACGTGTTGGAGCGTGGCCGGGCTCCTCTTCCCCCTGCCTCTTCCCCCTGCCTCTTCCCCAGTCCCCTTTTAGATACGGACCGGGTACCACGCGTGGTACAGGAGATTCAGTTTCCTGTTCCCGCTACGTGTTGTAGCGTGGCCGGGCTCCTCTTCCCCCTGCCTCTTCCCCAGTCCCCTATTAGATACGGACCGGGTACCGTGCGGTACAGGAGATTCAGTTTCCTGTTCCCGCTACGTGTTGTAGCGTGGCCGGGCTCCCCTTCCCCCTGCCTCTTCCCCAGTCCCCTATTAGATACGGACCAGGTACCGCGCATGGTAGAGGAGATTCAGTTTCCTGTTCCCGCTACGTGTTGTAGCGTGGCCGGGCTCCTCTTCCCCCTGCCTTTTCCCCAGTCCCCTATTAGATACGGACCGGGTACCGTGCGGTACAGGAGATTCAGTTTCCTGTTCCCGCTACGTGTTGTAGCGTGGCCGGGCTCCTCTTCCCCCTGCCTTTTCCCCAGTCCCCTATTAGATACGGGCCGGGTACCGCGCGGTACAGGAGATTCAGTTTCCTGTCTTCCCGGCCGGGCTGAAAGGAAGTGAGCACTCAGTGTGCACTTCCTGTCAGTCTGGCCGGGTACCGCGCGTGGTACAGGAGATTCAATTTGCTGTTCCTGGCTGGACTGACAGGAAGTGCACACTTCCTTTCAGTCCCGCCGGGAATACAGGAAACAATCTCCTGTACCTCACGGTACCTGGCCCGGCCCGGGCACTATCTGATAGGGGACTGGGGAAGAGGCAGGGGGAAGAGGAGCTCGGCCACGCTACAGCGGCAGCCTACAGGGAAGAAGGAGAGGTAAGAATAGAAAAAAAAGTGTGTGTAGCGCTAACCTAGGCTTTGCATGCAGGGGGGGGGGGGGGTGCGTGGGGGCCTTTATTTTGCTTGGGGCCCCCAAATTCCTTCAAACGGCCCTGGTTCCGTGGAACCCTAGGGTTCCTCCAGAGGTGGCTAGGGGTTCCTTGAGCTGTGGCTGATTTACCTCCTGTTTGATGGTGCCTCCATAGTTCTGAGCCAATTCCACTTGGAGGAGCCGGTGGTATTACACCAATGATCTTCATAGTTCGATGGTAGGGGGGCCATTTTTACCACCACTGTAAAAAAGGGCATTCTTCTCACTGACCACCAAAGTAAAGGGGCATTGTTCCCACTGACCCCCCAATGAATGGGTTTTATCAGTGGTCCCCCGAGACCTGAAAATTATTTTTAGGGTTCCACAGCGGTAAAAAGTTTGAGAAAGGCTGGCCTAGATGGCGTAAATATGAGCGGGCGTAGCGTATCGTATTTACGCAACTTATGACGCAAGTTCAGTATTCTCAAAGCACTTGCGTCCTAAGTTACGGCGGCGTAGCGTAAATGTCCCGGCGTAAGCGCTTCTAATTCAAATGTGGAAGAGGTGGGCGTGTTTTATGTAAATTAGTCGTGACCCCACGCAATTGGCGCTTTTAACGAGCGGCGCATGCGCCGTCCGTGGACGTATCACAGTGCGCATGCGTCGGATAGAATGCCTAAGATACGTCGAACACTGCCTACGACGTGAGCGTAACTTACGCACAGCCCTATTCGCGTACGACTTACGCAAACGACGTAAAAAGATACGCTTGTTCCGACGTCCATACCTTGCAGGGGCTGCGCCACCTAGAGAGCAGCTTTATCTTTACGCCGGCGTATGTCTTACGTAAACGGCGTAACTGATTGCGACGGGCGCGCGTGCGTTCGAGAATCGGCGTATCTAGCTCATTTGCATACTCAACGCGGAAATCAACGGAAGCGCCACCTAGCGGCCAGCGTAAATATGCACCCAAGTTATGACGGCGTAGAAGACTTACACCGCTCGCATCTTGGCCGAATTTAGGCGTAACCGATTCTAAGAATCAGGCGCGCATATACGACGGCGCACATTCGGACTTACGACGGCGTACGTGGAGATACGCCGTCGTAAGTCTTTGAGAATCTGGCCCTCGGCGTTTACAAAATAGGGGATCATTTTATGGCATTTTTAGTAATATTTTTTTTTTCGTTTCTAGTAATGGCGGCGATCTGCGATTTTGTTTCGGGACTGCGATATTGCGGCGGACTCATCGGACACTTTTGACACCATTTTGGGACCATTGTCATTTATACAGCGATCAGAGCTATAAAAAAATGCACCGATTACTATAAAAACGACACTGGCAGGGAAGGGGTTAACCTGTAGGGGGCGCTGACGGGGTTAAGTGTGTCCTAGGGAGCGATTCTAACTGTTAGGGGGCGTGGCTTGCCATGACACGTAACTGATCGCTGCTCCCGATGACAGGGAACATTCGATCAGTGACATGTCACTAGGAAGAACGGGGAGATGTTGTGTTTACACTCACCTCTCCCTGTTCTTCAGCTTTGTCACCCGATCGCGGGACACTGGCGGACATCGAGTTTGCGGGTCCCGCGGGCACGGTCACGGCGCGCACGCAGCCACCTGTCTGGCAAATTAAAGGGGACGTCTATATATATATGCCCATTTGCCCAGCCGTGCCCTTCTGTCAACATAAATCTGCATGCAGTGGTTAGACACACCTGACCATTAGAAGCACATGACCATAAGACCCAGCCCATCCATTAAGGGCCGCCCCCCCTGTCCATCACCGCCTCCCCTATCCATGTGGACACCTCCCCTATTCATGAATTCCAACAGGGGGGCTGTTTTTTTGAAGCACTGATTAAAACCAGAGGCTCCAATAGGCTTCAATATAGGGTGGACTCTGGTCACAGAGAGCCTAAACCCGCCCAGGTGTGTTATTCGCTGTTGCATAGTGATGAGCGGAATACGCCATATTCGATTTCGCGATATTTCGCGAATATTTTGAAGAATATTCGCGAATATTCGTTAATATCGAATATTCGTGATATTTTATAAAAAAAAAAAAAAAAAAATTACGAATTTTCGCCAATGCGAATTTTCGCTAATGCGAATTTTCGCTAATGCGAAATTTGGCGATTTTTTTTTTTATAAAATATCACGAATATTCGATATTTACGAATGTTCGCTATATTTTATAAAAAAAAAAAAAATAGCGAAATTTCGCATATGCGAAAGCGAAAATGATTGCGAAATTTCGCTATTTTTTTTTGGATAAAATATCACGAATATTCGATATTTACGAATATTCGCTATATTTTATAAAAAAAAAAAAAAAATTGCGAAATGTTGCTATTGCGAAATTGATTGCGAATTTTATTGCGAAATTTGAAAAATACGAATATTCGAAATAGCGAATATTCGCCGCGATATTCGAGATATTCGCGAATACTCGAATATGCAATATTCGTAGCGAATATTCGCAATGCGAATATTCGTGAGCAACACTACTGCTGCAAAGCTGATCCGCCTCCCGGCCAATCAGGAAGCAGGTTTTGACACCAGATTGGGCGATCCTATTGGACGACTCGGAGGAGGGGGGAGGAGCTGGAGTAGAGAACTCTGAGCTGAGCCGCTGCACCACGCTCCCTGCCACCGGCCACGATGAGGTAGGTGCAGGACGGACCGCCAAACATCGATGGGGGGGGGGGGTGGTGGTGGTTGTTTTCCGCCCCCCCCAAAAAAAAAACATCACCCGCCACTGGTTAGGACTATGAAGAAGCTCTTTGTCTTGCGATGTATGAAGAAGAAATCGTGTTTTTTGTTGTAAGAGAGGAAAATTGCGGGGGAAACGTATGAAGCCCGTCCATGTACAGTACTGTAGGTACAAAATCAATCAGCGGCCTCTCCGCATCGCTCTCCTTCCTTGTCTTTAAAGTAGTAAACACTTGAATATAAAACGGGAACAAGTTGCATCTTTAGAATGAACAATGTGAAATATGCCGGAATCCTAGAATAGAAGACGCGGGTGAAGAATCACAAAGACACCTTCTTCTACTTGTCACGACTTTTATGACATTCTCTATTATATGACTCAGCATGGGGGTGCGAGGTATGAGCAGTCCAATCCAGTGGCGGCTGGTGCTCGAAATTATTGGGGGGGGGCGCAAAAAATCTAAAAAAAACACAAATTGCAGCCACTGTGCCCATCAAACGCTGCCTTTGTGCCATGAGACGCAGCCACTGTACCAAACGCAGCCACTGTGCCATCAAACGCAGCCACTGTGCCATCAAACGCAGCCACTGTAACATCAAACGCAGCCACTGTGCCATCAAACGCAGCCACTGTGCCATCAAACGCAGCCACTGTAACATCAAACGCAGCCACTGTGCCATCAAACGCAGCCACTGTACCAAACGCAGCCACTGTGCCATCAAACGCAGCCACTGTGCCATCAAACGCAGCCACTGTGCCATCAAACGCAGCCACTGTAACATCAAACGCAGCCACTGTGCCATCAAACGCAGCCACTGTACCAAACGCAGCCACTGTGCCATCAAACGCAGCCACTGTACCAAACGCTGCCACTGTACCCATCAAACGTAGCCACTGTGCCATCAAACTCAGCCACTGTACTAAACGCAGCCACTGTGCCCATCAAACGCAGCCACTGTACCAAACGCAGCCACTGTGCCCATCAAACGCAGCCACTGTACCAAACGCAGCCACTGTGCCATCAAACGCAGCCACTGTAACATCAAACACAGCCACTGTGCCATCAAACGCAGCCACTGTACCAAACGCAGCCACTGTGCCATCAAACGCAGCCACTGTACCAAACGCTGCCACTGTACCCATCAAACGTAGCCACTGTGCCATCAAACTCAGCCACTGTACTAAACGCAGCCACTGTGCCCATCAAACGCAGCCACTGTACCAAACACAGCCACTGTGCCCATCAAACGCAGCCACTGTACCAAACGCAGCCACTGTGCCATCCAACGCAGCCACTTTGCCCATTAAACCCAGCCACTGTGCCCATCAAACACAGCCACTGTACCAAATGCAGCCACTGTGTCATCAAACGCAGCCACTGTACCAAACGCAGCCACTGTACCAAACGCAGCCACTGTACCATCAAACGCAGCCACTGTACCAAACGCAGCCACTGTGCCCATCAAACGCAGCCACTGTACCAAAAGCAGCCACTGTACCATCAAACGCAGCCACTGTACCAAACGCAGCCACTGTGCCCATCAAACGCAGCCACTGTGCCCATCAAACACAGCCACTGTGCCATCAAACGCAGCCACTGTGCCATCAAACGCAGCCACTGTGTCATCAAACTAAGCCACTGTACCATCAAACGCAGCCACTGTACCAAACGCAGCCACTGTATCATCAAACGCAGCCACTGTACCAAACGCAGCCACTGTGTCATCAAACGCAGCCAATTTGCTCATCAAACGCTGCCACTGTACCCATCAAACGTAGCCACTGTGCCATCAAACTCAGCCACTGTACTAAACGCAGCCACTGTGCCCATCAAACGCAGCCACTGTACCAAACGCAGCCACTGTGCCCATCAAACGCAGCCACTGTACCAAACGCAGCCACTGTGCCATCCAACGCAGCCACTTTGCCCATTAAACCCAGCCACTGTGCCCATCAAACACAGCCACTGTACCAAATGCAGCCACTGTGTCATCAAACGCAGCCACTGTACCAAACGCAGCCACTGTACCAAACGCAGCCACTGTGTCATCAAACACAGCCACTTTGCCCATCAAACGCAGCCACTGTGCCCATCAAAAACAGTCACTGTAACATCAAATGCAGCCACTGTACCAAACACAGCCACTGTGTCAGAACGCAGCCACTGTGCCCATCAAATGCAGCCACTGTGCCCATCAAATGCAGCCACTGTGCCCACCAAAAAGCAGTCACTTTGCCCATCAAACTCAGCCACTGTGCTCATCAAACACAGCCACTATACCAAACGCAGCCACTGTGCCCATCAAACACAAGCCACTGTACTCAAACGTAGACACTATGCCCATCAATTGTAGCCACTGTGCCCATCAAATGCAGCCACTGTGCACATCAAAAGCAGTCACTTTGCCCATCAAACGCAGCCACAGGTGGCAGGCGGTGATCGGTGTCTGGTGCCCTCCATTTCTTTCCCGACCCCATTGTCTTCTCCCGCCTGCTTCGCCTCTCGTTCTCTGCTATGATGATTGGACGCCTCATAGTTGTCCTTCTTTGTAATCGCTCCAGTTCCAGCACATCCTTCCTGAGGCTCTAATTGGCTTAAAAAAGGGTGGGCTCGGGGCACAGAGCACTGCACCCTGAGCCCGCCCAATCAGGAAATGGGTCCTGAAACCCGATTGGCCAATCAGGACCCACTTCCTGTTCGCCCAGGAAGAGAAGCAACGGCGTCAGAGCAAGGAATAGCTGAAGCGAGGAGCAGCAGCCCTACCCCGAATCCTCGTCATCCGCCTCCTGAGGAGGCCTCTAATCGCCACCTTCTGATCCATCTCCCACCGGGGGAGGAATCGCCGACCCCACAGGAAGGGGGGGTGTTAGTTTGCCCCCCCCCCTCCAAATATTGAGCACCAGCCATCACTGGCCTCCATCATTCCTAAATGGAAGAAGTTTGGAACCACCAGGACTGTTCCTTGAGCGGTCCGCCCGGCCAAACTGAGCGATCGGGGGAGGGGAGCCTTAGTCTGGGAGGTGACCAAGACCCCGATGGTCACTCTGACAGAGCTCCAGTGTTTCTCTGTCGAGAGAGGAGAACCTTCCAGAGGAACAACCATCTCTGCAGCACTCCACCAATCAGGCCTGTATGGGGAAGTGGCCAGACGAAAGCCCCTCCTCAGTAAAAGGCACTTGACAGCCCGTCTGGAGTTTGCCAAAAGGCACCTGAAGGACTCTCCCACCGGGGGAGGAATCGCCACCCCCCACACGAGGGGGGGTGGCATTCGTTTGCCACCCCCCCAAATATTGAGCACCAGCCATCACTGGCCTCCATCATTCATGGAAGAAGTTTGGAACCACCGGGACTCTTCCTAGAGCGGGCCGCCGGGCCAAACTGAGTGATCGGGGGAGGGGAGCCTTAGTCAGGGAGGTGACCAAGACCCTGATGGCCACTCTGACAGAGCTCCAGTGTTTCTCTGTCGAGAGAGGAGGACCTTCCAGGGGAGCAACCATCTCTGCAGCACTCCACCAATCAGGCCTGTATGGGGAAGTGGCCAGACGAAAGCCCCTCCTCAGTAAAAGGCACTTGACAGCCCGTCCGGAGTTTGCCAAAAGGCACCTGAAGGACTCTCCCACCGGGGGAGGAATCGCCACCCCCCACACGAGGGGGGGTGGCGTTAGATTAACACCCCCCCCCCCCAAATATTGAGCACCAGCCATCACTGGCCTCCATCATTCATGGAAGAAGTTTGGAACCACCAGGACTCTTCCTAGAGCGGGCCGCCCGGCCAAACTGAGCGATCGGGGGAGGACACCGAAAAACCAGGCCACAGTAGCCAATAGAAATGTTGGGTGGTCATACCGAGTCTTTCTATGTAGTAAATAAATGTTTTTTTTTCAATTGTATTAGAAATCCCGGTAATCACAGAAAGTTCAACTGCATTGTTCAAAACGAAATAATCCCCATTAGGAGCTCAACGTGTGCCGAAGATTTAAGGATTGGGGGGGAGGGGGGAGTTTCTGCCTCTACACCTGCGGTTCTCTTCTTTTATTCCATTAGCCGTAAGTGATTTCCACTTGTATCCCTCCATTGGGCTTGTCTTCCACCGCCATCGAATGACGCTTTGATCATCGGCAAATGTCAAGAGACCCAAGCTGAATAAGGAACTGATGGCGACGGGCTTTGAAAATATTCTGAAAGGATTAACGTTCCCCTCCCCCTTCTCTGGTGTGTGAAGTGGCCTTCAAGACGGAATAATGGATTTTATTCAAATGCCGCTCTTTATTGGACGGCTAATGCAAGCTTGGCATGTTTTCTCCGAGCCGCGGGGAGCCAAAGAAGAGAGAGAGAAGAAAGGCGCGCGGCGGATACGTTCAGCTTTTATGTCGCCCAGGTGTCCTCCTCTGTATGGAGATGCATCTTCTGAAATTGTTGACATAGAGAAGGGGGGTCTACAAACTTTTCAAAGGGCCACTTTACTGTCCTATAGACTTCAGGGGAGGCCAGATTCTGACCAGTGGCCATCCTGTCACCAGCCTATCAGAGTACCTATATGCAGCCCATCAGAGTACCCGAGTACCTGTCCACCAGCCCATCAGAGTATCTGTCCACCAGCCCATCAGAGTACCCGAGTACCTGTCCACCAGCCCATCAGAGTACCTGTCCACCAGCCCATCAGAGTACCCGAGTACCTGTCCACCAGCCCATCAGAGTACCCGAGTACCTGTCCACCAGCCCATCAGAGTACCCGAGTACCTGTCCACCAGCCCATCAGAGTACCTGTCCACCAGCCCATCAGAGTACCCGAGTACCTGTCCACCAGCCCATCAGAGTACCTGTCCACCAGCCCATCCGAGTACCTGTCCACCAGCCCATCCGAGTACCTGTCCACCAGCCCATCAGAGTACCCGAGTACCTGTCCACCAGCCCATCAGAGTACCTGTCCACCAGCCCATCAGAGTACCCGAGTACCTGTCCACCAGCCCATCAGAGTACCCGAGTACCTGTCCACCAGCCCATCAGAGTACCCGAGTACCTGTCCACCAGCCCATCAGAGTACCTGTCCACCAGCCCATCAGAGTACCCGAGTACCTGTCCACCAGCCCATCAGAGTACCTGTCCACCAGCCCATCAGAGTACCCGAGTACCTGTCCACCAGCCCATCAGAGTACCCGAGTACCTGTCCACCAGCCCATCAGAGTACCTGTCCACCAGCCCATCAGAGTACCCGAGTACCTGTCCACCAGCCCATCAGAGTACCTGTCCACCAGCCCATCCGAGTACCTGTCCACCAGCCCATCCGAGTACCTGTCCACCAGCCCATCAGAGTACCCGAGTACCTGTCCACCAGCCCATCAGAGTACCTGTCCACCAGCCCATCAGAGTACCCGAGTACCTGTCCACCAGCCCATCAGAGTACCCGAGTACCTGTCCACCAGCCCATCAGAGTACCCGAGTACCTGTCCACCAGCCCATCAGAGTACCTGTCCACCAGCCCATCAGAGTACCCGAGTACCTGTCCACCAGCCCATCCGAGTACCTGTCCACCAGCCCATCCGAGTACCTGTCCACCAGCCCATCCGAGTACCTGTCCACCAGCCCATCAGAGTACCCGAGTACCTGTCCACCAGCCCATCAGAGTACCCGAGTACCTGTCCACCTGCCCATCAGAGTACTCAAGTACCTGTCCACCAGCCCATCAGAGTACCCAAGTACCTGTCAAATTATGTCAGAGTACTCGAGTACCTGTCACCAGCCTACTAGAGTACCCAATAATCTGTCCACCAGCCCATCAGGGTACCAGAGTACCTGTCACCAGCCCATGAGAGTACCCGAGTACCTGTCCACCAGCCCATCAGAGTACCCAATAACCTGTCCACCAGCCCATCAGGGTACCCGAGTACCTGTCACCAGCACATCAGAGTACCCGAGTACCTGTCCACCAGCCCATCAGAGTACCCGAGTACCTGTCCACCAGCCCATCAGAGTACCCGAGTACCTGTCCACCTGCCCATCAGAGTACCCAAGTACCTGTCCACCAGCCCATCAGAGTACCCATCTGCAGCCCATCAGAGTACATGAGAACCTGTCCACCTGCCCATCAGAGTACCCGAGTACCTGTCCACCAGCCCATCAGAGTACCCATCTGCAGCCCATCAGAGTACCCGAGTACCTGTCCACCTGCCCATCAGAGTACCCGAGTACCTGTCCACCAGCCCATCAGAGTACCCATCTGCAGCCCATCAGAGTACACGAGAACCTGTCCACCAGCCCATCAGAGTACCCGAGTACCTGTCCACCTGCCCATCAGAGTACCCGAGTACCTGTCCACCAGCCCATCAGAGTACCCATCTGCAGCCCATCAGAGTACACGAGAACCTGTCCACCAGCCCATCAGAGTACCCAAGTACCTGTTCACCAGCTCATCAGAGTACTCGAGTACCTGTCACCAGCCTACCAGAGTACCTGTCCACTAGCCCATCAGAGTACCCGATAACCTGTCCACCAGCCCATCAGAGTACCCGAGTACCTGTCCACCAGCCCATCAGAGTACCCATTTGCAGCCCATCAGAGTACACGACAACCTGTCCACCTGCCCATCAGAGTACCCAAGTACCTGTCCACCAGCCCATCAGAGTACTCGAGTACCTGTCACCAGCCCATCAGAGTACCCGAGTACCTGTCCACCTGCCCATCAGAGTACTCAAGTACCTGTCCACCAGCCCATCAGAGTACCCAAGTACCTGTCAAATTATGTCAGAGTACTCGAGTACCTGTCACCAGCCTACCAGAGTACCTGTCCACCAGCCCATCAGAGTACCCGAGTACCTGTCCACCAGCCCATCAGAGTACCCATTTGCAGC
Organism: Rana kukunoris; assembly: GCA_029574335.1. NCBI lineage: Eukaryota > Metazoa > Chordata > Amphibia > Anura > Ranidae > Rana > Rana kukunoris. The sequence goes on from JAJQKJ010001147.1 coordinate 23,602, forward strand.
CCATCAGAGTACACAAGAACCTGTCCACCTGCCCATCAGAGTACCCAAGTACCTGTCCACCAGCCCATCAGAGTACTCGAGTACCTGTCACCAGCCCATCAGAGTACCCAAGCAAATGTCACCCGCCTATCAGAGAACCTGAGTACCTGTCACTGGCCCATCAGAGTACCGAGTACCTGTCAGCAGCCCATCACAGTACCGAGTACCTGTCAGCAAACCCCTCAGAGTACCGAGTACCTGTCAGCAGCCCCTCAGAGTACCTATCACATCAGAGTAGCCGAGTACCTGTCACTATTACATCAGAGTACTCGAGTACCTGTCACCAGCCCACCAGAGTACCGAGTACCTGTCACCGGCCCATCAGAGTACCCAAGTACCTGTCACCAGCCCCTCAGAGTACCGAGTACCTGTCACTGGCCCATCAGAGTACCCGAGTACCTGTCCACCAGCCCATCAGAGTACCCGAGTACCTGTCCACCAGCCCATCAGAGTACCCGAGTACCTGTCCACCAGCCCATCAGAGTACCTGTCCACCAGCCCATCAGAGTACCCGAGTACCTGTCCACCAGCCCATCCGAGTACCTGTCCACCAGCCCATCCGAGTACCTGTCCACCAGCCCATCCGAGTACCTGTCCACCAGCCCATCAGAGTACCCGAGTACCTGTCCACCAGCCCATCAGAGTACCCGAGTACCTGTCCACCTGCCCATCAGAGTACTCAAGTACCTGTCCACCAGCCCATCAGAGTACCCAAGTACCTGTCAAATTATGTCAGAGTACTCGAGTACCTGTCACCAGCCTACTAGAGTACCCAATAATCTGTCCACCAGCCCATCAGGGTACCAGAGTACCTGTCACCAGCCCATGAGAGTACCCGAGTACCTGTCCACCAGCCCATCAGAGTACCCAATAACCTGTCCACCAGCCCATCAGGGTACCCGAGTACCTGTCACCAGCACATCAGAGTACCCGAGTACCTGTCCACCAGCCCATCAGAGTACCCGAGTACCTGTCCACCAGCCCATCAGAGTACCCGAGTACCTGTCCACCTGCCCATCAGAGTACCCAAGTACCTGTCCACCAGCCCATCAGAGTACCCATCTGCAGCCCATCAGAGTACATGAGAACCTGTCCACCTGCCCATCAGAGTACCCGAGTACCTGTCCACCAGCCCATCAGAGTACCCATCTGCAGCCCATCAGAGTACCCGAGTACCTGTCCACCTGCCCATCAGAGTACCCGAGTACCTGTCCACCAGCCCATCAGAGTACCCATCTGCAGCCCATCAGAGTACACGAGAACCTGTCCACCAGCCCATCAGAGTACCCGAGTACCTGTCCACCTGCCCATCAGAGTACCCGAGTACCTGTCCACCAGCCCATCAGAGTACCCATCTGCAGCCCATCAGAGTACACGAGAACCTGTCCACCAGCCCATCAGAGTACCCAAGTACCTGTTCACCAGCTCATCAGAGTACTCGAGTACCTGTCACCAGCCTACCAGAGTACCTGTCCACTAGCCCATCAGAGTACCCGATAACCTGTCCACCAGCCCATCAGAGTACCCGAGTACCTGTCCACCAGCCCATCAGAGTACCCATTTGCAGCCCATCAGAGTACACGACAACCTGTCCACCTGCCCATCAGAGTACCCAAGTACCTGTCCACCAGCCCATCAGAGTACTCGAGTACCTGTCACCAGCCCATCAGAGTACCCGAGTACCTGTCCACCTGCCCATCAGAGTACTCAAGTACCTGTCCACCAGCCCATCAGAGTACCCAAGTACCTGTCAAATTATGTCAGAGTACTCGAGTACCTGTCACCAGCCTACCAGAGTACCTGTCCACCAGCCCATCAGAGTACCCGAGTACCTGTCCACCAGCCCATCAGAGTACCCATTTGCAGCCCATCAGAGTACACAAGAACCTGTCCACCTGCCCATCAGAGTACCCAAGTACCTGTCCACCAGCCCATCAGAGTACTCGAGTACCTGTCACCAGCCCATCAGAGTACCCAAGCAAATGTCACCCGCCTATCAGAGAACCTGAGTACCTGTCACTGGCCCATCAGAGTACCGAGTACCTGTCAGCAGCCCATCACAGTACCGAGTACCTGTCAGCAAACCCCTCAGAGTACCGAGTACCTGTCAGCAGCCCCTCAGAGTACCTATCACATCAGAGTAGCCGAGTACCTGTCACTATTACATCAGAGTACTCGAGTACCTGTCACCAGCCCACCAGAGTACCGAGTACCTGTCACCGGCCCATCAGAGTACCCAAGTACCTGTCACCAGCCCCTCAGAGTACCGAGTACCTGTCACTGGCCCATCAGAGTACCCAAGTACCTATCACCAGCCCATCAGAGTAGCCGAGTACCTATCACATCAGAGTAGCCGAGTACCTGTCACTATTACATCAGAGTATTTGAGTACCTGTCACCAGCCCACCAGAGTACCTGTCCACCAGCCCACCAGAGTACCTGTCCACCAGCCCATCAGGGTACCCAAGTACCTATCACCAACCCCTTAAAATTCCCTGTCACCAGCCCATCAGAGTACTCAAGTATTTGTCACCAGCCCATCAGAGTACACAAGGAATAGTGTCCCATCATTGATATCAGTGAGAGGAATAGTGCCCCATCATTGGTGTCAGTGGGAGAAATAGTGTCCCATCATTGGTGTCAGTGGGAGGAATAGTGTCCCATCATTGGTATCAGTGGGAGGGATAGTGCCCCATTCATGGTGTCAGTGGGAGGAATAGTGTCCCATCATTGGTGTCAGTGGGAGGAATAGTGTCCCATCATTGGTGTCAGTGGGAAGAATAGTGTCCCATCATTGTTATCAGTGGGAGGAATAGTGACCCATCATTGGTGTCAGTGGGAGGAATAGTGTCCCATCATTGGTGTCAGTGGGAGGAATAGCGTCCCATCATTGGTGTCAGTGGGAAGAATAGTGTCCCATCATTGGTGTCAGTGGGAGGAATAGTGTCCCATCATTGGTGTCAGTGTAAGAAATAGTGCCCCATCATTGGTGTCAGTGGAAGAAATAGTGACCCATCATTGGGAGTGCCTCAAGGGCCGAATGAAGGCTAGCAAAGGGCTGCAGTTTGGAGACCCCTGACACAGATGATTAAATAATTGGAGCAAATAAGAAAAAATAATTAGCATCATGTCATTACATTTATCCATACCGTGAATGGTAAGATTCCAGTTCTCTACGTGTTTCGCCATACAATGGCTTCATCAGGAGGCTTGTTATCTAGGACTGCATATACTTTTCTTTAATAAAGTATGGATCACTGATTGCAAGAATATTATTCTCAAGAAAGAAATATATATAATTACTTCACTGTTGTAGCTAGGCAACAAATACTCAAATACTGTCTGACTTTTTTTTATTATATATATATATTTAGAAATTATTTCAGCGCAAAGAAAAATAATAATTAGTGAAAAAAATACTTTCTGTCATTTTCCTCAAACAGACACAATGTCATCTCCGGAGAGCACTAATTACTGCTGCTGACATCTAATTGGGTTATTTGCTACAATTGCTGGGGGGGGGGGGGGCAACAAATACCAGCAGTGTTGTGTATGATTCTTTTTTTTATTATTTTCTATAAAAAAAATAAAAAAAAATATTATACTTGTAAAACTGTATTTGGCTTAATACGCCGATTTCCTGCGATCGTCGGCTCCACCCAGCAGGCGAAATGCTGTATTTTTCCTGATTGAGGTCTTTTAGGAAAAGAAAAACACGTTGTAGCGTATTATTTATTTATTTCCTATTACTGTTGGGCAACAGATACCAAGAACAATGTTGTGTATCATTTTTTAATTTAAAAAAAAAGGGGCCAGATTCACGTACATCGGCGCATTTTTTGACTGGCGTAGCGCACCTCCTTTACGTTAGACCGGCGCAATGTAGCGGCGCAATCACCGTATCCTCGTAGTATTTGCGCAGAAATTTGCGCCGGAGTAACGTTAATTCCGAGGCGTAAGGAGGAGTAATACAAATTGGGAAGGACGTGGGCGTGTTACATTGAAATGAGCCGTGACCCCATGCAAATGAAGGGCCGGCCGGCTCGCGCATGCGCACATGAAGGAGACCATGGTCAGCTCCTCTGTGCGCATGCTCACAACTCGGGAACGGCGCAATCAGTGAGATTGGAAGTGGACCCGGGCAACGTTGTGAACTACGCAGACAGCATAAATAGACAGACACAAACGCACTTCCATTGCAAAAGTACATCCCTTTGTATCCCTCCCTATACAGCAAGGTGCTTTTGTTCCGTTGTTTGTTGTGTTTGTTTGTTTGTTTGTGACGTGTCTTTGAGATATTTGGGGACTGTTTTGCAGAGTGATTTTTGTCTTTTATGTGTTTTCTTTGTTGTTATTCTTTTTAAATTAGATTTTTGCTGGGCTTTTTTTATTTTTGCTGGTCAATTTTATTTATTTATTTTTGGTTCTGTTTGTGTATGATTTGGGAATGTGGGGGTGACATTCCTGCCGGAAAAGGGGTGTCACCCTCATTTGTGGTGGAGAAGTGATCCCCAGGTCCGTGTGAATGGTGTATGAATGTACAGTGACATAATTGGAGCCGTGGCGTGGCGTTGCGGCTCACAAGTCCTGCATGGTGGGCTTGTGCCAATCCAATGTGATGAGGATGTGGGGTGTGTGTGCTAGGGACCACAGTGGTGTGCATGCATGCATTCTCATTGTGCCATGATCAATGTGTGTGTTTAACGTGCAAAGATGCCCAATGTGAGCTGTCTCCTGGCTGCTCTTCCCTCAGAAGACGGGGTAGCCTCGGTTAGGGGGGGATTGTCTGGTTGGGGGGTCAGGTCATCACGTAGGTCAATCTCCAGGCCCTTTCTCACTGCGAAGTTGTGCAGCATGCAACATGCAGCGATGATCTGGCACACAAAGTTTGGGGAATACAACAGGGTACCATGGGGGGTTCCGGATAGGAGTCATGAGATGGGGTCCCAGTGCATATGCAGAGTCACCTTGAAGGGATAAGACAGGAGGATGTTAGTAGTGCATGTGCCCCTTGTGATTTCAGCATCATGGGGGGGCCAGTCATGCCTGCCACCCATGTCACTCACCAACCAGCCAGCTGTCCCCATACATGTTCTGTTCGAAATCTGTGGGGATGGGGCTCTGATTGTATATGTAGCTGTCATGGGTGGTGTCATGTGTTGGGCTGGTGATGTCCTCCTGCAAGGTTGTGGTTAATTCCAGGATGGCATGAGGGGTGAATCTGAAGATGCGAGACACCTCAGAATCACTCATGCCATAGATGTCTATGCGTGTGTGATATATCAAGTGAAGAGTGAGGGGCTTGTATCAGATTAGATTATTATATCCATCAAGGTTTTAAAGGGCTATTGAAAGATAGTGAGCCCGTGTTTGTAATTTGTATGTATGTTATGTATTGATGTATATATGTATGTATATTTTTGTAAAAATGTTTATAAAAGCAAAGAAACATTTTTTGGAAAAAAAAAATCCTCTCCCGTGCCCTCCTCTGTGCCCTCCTCCGAGCCCTCCTCCGTGCCCTCCTCCGTGCCCTCCTCCGTGCCCTCCTCCTTCTTTGCTCCTCTAAAGTCAGTAGTATAGCTATGAGCATGGATGCCACTGGCATGTTGGCATACAGATTGTTGGGCAACACGTGTGACTGCTCAGCTCCTCACTAACAGTGTTGCTTTCTCTGACATGAAGACGGATTGTCTAATTTTATACCACCTTTTATATGGTCTAATTGTAGACAGGACGTGCAGCTGTTGCGCACACCGCGTAGCCTGCGCTGCACCAACGTTCTTTTGTGGATCCCCGTAACTCCCTCATTAGCATATTTTAACAGCAAATCAATGGTGTGTCTAGCGCAGTTTTGCGCGGACGGATGCGCCTGTCTAACGAAATTACGCCGGTCAAAAAAAAAGGAGATTTCTTGCGTATCTCGTTTTGGGGATGCGGCGCATTGAAACGCATGCGCAAATTTAGACTTACGCCGCGCATCTCCTGTAATCGCTCTGTGAATCTGGCCCAAGGGGTCTAGTTATAAAAATTCACTGAATGATTTTTTTTTTTTGTTTACCTAATTCTTCGATTTTTTTGGTGTTATTGACTATGGCCTTATTGCTTTATTAACTATTATTTTTGGGCAACAAATACATCCAGTGTATTATTATTATTATTATTTTATTATTATTTTTTCTAAACAGACAAAAAAAAGAGGGGGGGGGGTCTATTTATAAAAAAAAAAACTGCTGAACAAATAGTGGCTTAATACATTAACTTCTGGCATTATTAATTCATTTGCTATTATTATTGGGCAACAAATACCAATGCCACTATAATGTATTTAAAAAAACAAAGGTCTAGTTATAAAAAAAGTACTGGACGAATGTTTAGCTTAATACTTTGATTTTCTGGCATTATTGATTTATTAACTATTATCTTTGGGCAACAAATACATCCAGTGTATTATTATTATAATTATTTTATTATTATTTTTTTCTAAACAGACAAAAAAAAGGGGGCCGATTTATAAAAAATCAAAAAACTAATTGTGGGTTAATACATTAACATTCTGGCATTATTAATTAATTTGCTATCATTATTGGTCAATAAATACTGCCAGTATTAAAAAAAAAAAAAAAAACTAAGGGGTCTAGTTATAAAAAAAAAAAATCACTGGACAAACGTTTGGCTTAAAATGTTTGGCTTAATATTTTGATTTTCTGGCATTATTGATTATGGCATTATTTATTTATTACCTACTTATTTATTTATTTATTTTTGGGCAACAAAGTTTATTATCATTATTATTATAGTATTATTTTATATATATATATATATTTTTCTAAAAAGGCACCAAAAATAAATAAGGAATCTGTTAATATATAAAAAAAACTGATAGACAAAATGTGGCCTAAGACGTTGAATTTCTGGCATTATTCATTTATTTTCTATTATCATTGGGCAACAAATACCACCAGTGTTGTGTATTATTTTTCAACCCCCCCCCCCCCCCCTCCAAAAAAAGGGGTCTAATTAATAAAAATTTACTGGACGAATTTGTGTTGATTTCCTATGCTCGTCTGCTCCATCCAGTGACCATATTGCAGTATTTTCCTGATTGAGGTTTTTCAGGATAAAAACATATTAAGGCATTGTTTATTTAAGCAGTATGGCATTATTATTTTATTAACTATTTTTATTATATATATTTTTCTAAGAAAAAATAAGAAAAAAATAAAGGGCATCTATTAATTAAAAAAAAAAATCACTGGTCAAATTTGACATGCATTCACACAAATTTTGACTGAATTTGGCCTAATAACTTGGGTGTCCCCATAAGGTATCTCTTACACCTTATTTTTGGGCAATAAACGAATAATAATAATAATATAATATTATTGATAAAATAGTATTTCAAAATAATAATAATAATAATAATAATAATAATAATAATTATAATAATAATCATAATAATATTCATAACATATTATTGCAAAATAATAATGTTAATAATAATAATTATTATTATTATTATTATTATTATTATTATTATTTTGCAATAATATTTTATGAATATTATTATGATTATTATTTTTATTATTATTATATTAAACTAATATTTATAAATAATATTTTATTATTAATAATATATTATTTATAAATATTAGTTTAATATAATACAAATAATAATAATAATATAATTATCATAGTAATAATACTAATAATAATATAATATTTATAATATCATATAATAATAATAATAATAATAATAATAATAATAATAATAATAATAATAATATTATAAAATATTATTGCAAAATATTATTATTATTATTATTATTTTGCAATAATATTTTATAAATAATATTATATTATCATTATAATATTATTATTATAATTATTATTATTATATTATACATATTATACTATTATAAGTATTATTATTATTATAATTATATTATTAGTAGTAGTATTATTATTAATATTATTATTAACAGTAGTAGTACTATTATTATTATTATTATTAATACTAGTACTACTACTACTACTACTAATAATAATAATAATAATAATAATAAAATATTATTAATAAATATTATTTTAAAATAATAATAATAATAATAATAATAATAATAATAATAATAATAATAAAATAATAACAATAATATAATATTATTTATAAATATTAGTTTAATATAATAATGATAATAATAATAAAATCATAATAATCATAATATTTATAAAATATTATTGCAAAATAATAATAATAATAATAATAAAAATAATATTCATATCATTTAATAATAATAATAATAATAATAATAATAATTATAATAGTAATATAATAATAATAATAATAATAATAATATAATATTATTTATAAAACATTATTGCAAAATAATAATACAAATAATAATAATAGTAATAATAATCATAAAAAAATATATATAAAAATATTAGTGCACTTTTCCTAATAGATATAAAAAAAATCTGCCAGGTGCACATACTTCTATTTAATCACCAAACACCCCATAAAAATTCTTGAAACATTCCATAATTTGTTGGGTAAAAGGTGCCTGTGCCTCATCCATGGATGTTACAATGGACAGGCAATAAAAAATAAAATGATAAAATTATCAAACCACTCATTTATAAGACCAATCAAATGGGACCCGTTTTATGGGAATTTTATCGTTTCTTTAGACAGCTAAAGAAACGATAAAATTCCCATAAAACGGGTCCCATTTGTTCGGAGGAAATTGCAAGATTTACCATCAGTCTCTTGTTACGCTGATTGCCCCGTTCTTCGCCGAAGCGCGCCGCACTCACTGACTGTGAAATGTGTTTCCTGCTGAGACGTTGTAGCACATTATAAATTGGACCCGGAGCTGCATCCATCATCTTCAGTGCAGAGAAGGAAGAGCGCACTACCTGAACATTCATCTCATTACAGAAGTCCGGCCATCGCTTCCTCTAAAATTCCACCTATCGGGAAATAAAGGACGAGGACGGATGGCACCTACAAATGGTAAATGCCTGAAAAAGCTTTCCAGGGATGGTCTGGAGGGATTTGCCCCGGGGCTCTTACGCCTCTAATCCTTTTAGCAACTTTGTTCCCCTCCTCCTGGGGACTTGAGTCCATGGCTATCATCCTTTTGGGGACCTGGTTCTCATCCTTTTTAGGACTTGGGGCTTTAATTCTCATGGTTTTGGGGACAACGAGCCTTGGCTCTCATCCTCTTGGGGACTTGGTTCTTATCCACTTGGGGCCTGGGCTCTTATCCTCTTGGGGACTTGGGGCCTTGATTCTCATGTTCTTGGGGACAAAGGGCCTTGGCTCTTATCCTCTTGAGGCCTTGATTCTCATGGTTTTGGGGACAAAGGGCCTTGGCTCTCATCCTCTTGGGGACTTGGTTCTTATCCACTTGGGGCCTGGGCTCTCATCCTTTTGGGGACTTGGGGCCTTGATTCTCATGTTCTTGGGGACAAAGGGCCTTGGCTCTCATCCTCTTGGGGACTTGGTTCTTATCCACTTGGGGCCTGGGCTCTCATCCTTTTGGGGACTTAGGGCCTTGATTCTCATATTCTTGGCAAAAAAAAGGGCCTTGGATCTCATCCTCTTGGGGACTTGATTCTCATATTCTTGGTGAAAAAGGGCCTTGGCTCTCATCCTCTTGGGGACTTGGGGCCTTGATTCTCATATTCTTGGCAAGAAAGGGCCTTGGCTCTCATCATCTTGGGGACTTGATTCTCATATTCTTGGCGAGAAAGGGCCTTGGCTCTCATCCTCTTGGGGACTTGGTTTCCATACTCTTAGGGTCTTGACGCTCATCCTTTTTGGGACTTGGTTCTCATCCTCCTTGGGATTTGATTCTCATCCTCCTTGGGATTTGATTCTCATCCTCTTTGGGGCTTGGCACCTTGGCTCTCGTGTTCTTGGGAACTAGGGGCATTGGCTCTCATGTTCTTGGGGACTTGGTTCTCATCCCATTGGACACTTGATTTTCATCCTCTCGGGGGCCCTGGGGTCTTGTGTCTCATTCTCTTGGGGACTTGGGGCCTTGAGACTTTGGGTCTTAGATCACATTCTCTTTGAGGACTAGGGGCCTTGACTCTCATCCTCTTGAGGGCATGGACCTTGGCTCTCATCCTCTTGGGAACTTTAGTCCATGGCCCTTATCCTATTGTTGACTTGGTTCTCTTCCTCTTGGTGACTTGGAACCTTGGCTGCCATCCTCTTGGGGACTTAGGGCCTTCATTCTCATGTTCTTGGGGACAAAGGGCCTTGGCTCTAATCCTTTTGGGGATTTGGTATCCATACTCTTGGAGACTTGGTTCCTATCTACTTGGGGGCCTTGGCTCTCATGCTCTTGGGGACTTGGGGCCTTGATTCTTATGTTCTTGGCAACAAAGGGCATCATGTTTTTTGTACAATTCTCCTTTAAGGGGGCGTGGCAAGGGTGTGTGTCCTATGCCTGCATACTTTCGCTGATAGGTGTCCCTCATTCCCATCTCAAAAAGTTGGGAGGTGTGGCTGTCGGGCTTAACATTTCATAACAAGCTGGTGCTTTTTTGCAAGGACCGCCTAAGCAACCAATCACTGTGGCATGTCCCACCCCCGCCCTCTACACAGCACTATGCTGCCTCCCGCGCCCTCTACCCAGCACTATGCTGCCTCCCGCTCTCGGCTCTGCAGTAAATGAGAGCGGCGGAGGCTCTGGGGGGAGGGGGAATAGAGACGTGTTCATGATTCACCTGTCGGCTCCCCGCGGTCAACCGGTTGATCGCAATTAACGGCTTGCCGACTCCCGCCCTAGACTGTTTATTGGAATCAGTATTCCAGCAGAAGGACGTACGGCTCCTGGAGCCAGACAGGCAGGGCTTTCCACCCCCAGCCTCAGTCTCTGCTATCAGACTCGCTTTGACCCACGATCCGCCTCCCCTGGATCCCCTGGTTCTCTACTTCTTCCAGCCCTCGCGGCAACTCGTGGAACCGGTCGGCGGCCGCGAATCTAGGAAAGACCGCGGCTTCACCCGCGGCCTAGCGGCGCGCCACACGATTAACCCCCAGCAAACCCCAAAACAACCCTCAAACAGGAAACTAGCCCACCTGTACCCCAGCAGGTTCCCCATCCACCACCTGGCATTCCTGGGTCACCTCAGCCCACATGATTTGAGCCTCCCAGCCGCACACCCCTGGCTGGAGCCCTGAATCCTCACTAGTGTATCCATCTTGGTACACCCCCTGTAATTTGGGCACCCCCCCCACTTGTTCCCATTTGCATTTGATCTAGGGACACGTCTGATCGCCCCCAGGGGATCAGGAAGGAATTTTTTCCCCCTGCCGCGGCATATTGGCATCGCACGGACCAGGGTTTTTTCGCCTTCCTCTGGATCAAACAGGGAGGCCATTTTTAGCAAATTCTCTCCCCCATCATCACTGAAAATCCCTCCCCCCCCCCCATGTCAGACATCTGCCCCCAGTACGTCAGCGACCATGACTAATCTGAGATACTCGGCAGAAACCATTCTGGGGTTAAAGCCGTTTGCCTCAATATTACCGGTCTCCACCAAAAAAGCCCTAAGAACCGAACACCTGTTTAGAATCGATCGACGGTCAAACACCACTTCCTATCATCCCAATCAAAGCGCATATCATGCGCTCTGGTCAACACAAGATCGGCAGTAAGACACCGATTAGAAATCCATGATCTCATCTTGGTCTCACTAGGTGAACTGGTGCCAGAAAATGAATGCATCATAACAGAAAATAGAGTGGGGCAAAGAGGAGGAGGCCTGGCGGTGATCCACAAGACTCACCTCACGATCACTAAACCGGTCCTTCAAAACCCACTTCCATTCATGGAAACCCTCTCTCTGCAACTTCAAACAAATCCACAGGAGACCGCTCATATTCTACTCTGCTATAGACCACCGGGTCCAAAATCGCAGTTTCTCTCATCTTTAACAGAGTTCATCTCCACTTATATCCTAAGCAGCAAACATATTTTGCTGCTCGGGGATTTCAACCTGTGGGCCAACTCCTCACAGGACCCCATCGCGGATGCTTGCATTGACCACTTGGAAGGACTTGGTCTGCAGCAACTAGTATGTGGGCCCACACATGCTTCGGGTCACACACTCGATCTTATCTTCAGACAAGATCTGGAAGTAAAGATCCTCAAAAATGACCCGTTACCATGGACAGACCACCATGTAATCAAGTTCATTATTATCAAAAATGCCCCTTTAACAAAAACATCAAAACCAGTGACAACACACTGGACGAGGTCGCAGAAGAAGCACCATTCTGAGCTCTTCAAAACAACATTAAAGAATAAAATAAAAACAATCCAAACACACCTAACAGCCACGCAAAACCTACACCCGAAAAAACAACTCCAGCTGGTTCAACGACCAGCTGTCATTGCTGAAGCAAGAGCGCAGGAGGGCGGAAGCTGCCTGAAAAAGAAGCTCTCCCGAGGAAAACCATGGCATCTACAAGGCAATAACAAATAAATACCATAAAGAAATCTTCAAAGCCCAAAAAAATCACGTTTCAAATGTCATCACCAGCGCCCTAAACTGCCCCCGCGAACTCTTCAAGATCGTCACCCAGACCATGAATCTAGTCTGTCTTGAAGCCCCCAACACGCAGAATTCTGCAATGAATTGTCGGACTATTTCATCAATAAAATTGAGGGAATCCGACAAAGCATTCAGCAAAACAGCACACCCCCAATCCCTCCCTCAACCATTCCCCCAATACCCACCCAATTTTACCGCAATCAACAAAGTTCACTCTCAAACCCATCTCCATCGAGGCCACTAACAATATCATCGGTACTCTGCGAAACAGCACAGCGCCCAATGATATCATCCCCACCAAACTGCTGAAGGAATGTGCCGGTATTCTAGCACCCCCTATCACGCAGCTTATAAACCAGTCCTTCAGGGAAGGCACAGTGCCCTCCCAGTCAAAACAGGGCATAATCCAACCGATCTTAAAGAAACCAACTCTCGACCCCAAAGACTCAACTCACCGTCGTCCCATAACAGGCCTAAACGTCCTCTCCAAGGTAATGGAGAAAGTAGTGGTACATCAGCTACAACAGCATCTAGATACCCACAATCTACTCGATCCACTCCAATCGGGTTTATGTTCCAGACACGGGACGGAAACAGCACTACTCAAAATATGGGATGACGCCCTCGAGGCCGCAGACGAAGGAGAATTTTGTCTAAGGCCGCGTACACACGGCAGGGAATCTCGACGGGCAGAACACATCGTTCCGCCCGTCGAGGTTCCCTGCCGGCCGTCGAAATCGGCGACCCGCCCGTCGGGAATGGCAACCAGCCATTCTTCCGGGCGGGCCGTCGAGGAAATAGAGAGCGTGCTCTCTATTTCGGCTCGACGGGCTTCCCGACGGGAAGCTCGCCGAGACCGTACACACGGCCGAGGTCCTCGCTGGAATGTGCATTCCAGCAAGGTTCTCGCTGATTTTCAGCGAGAACCTCGGCCGTGTGTACGGCGCCTTATAGTTCTGTTGGACCTAAGCGCAGCTTTCGACACGGTAGACCACAAACTATTACTGACTCGGCTGGCTGAAGTAGCCAGAGTCGCAGAAGGTGATCTAGCCTGGTTCTCCTCCTTTCTGGAAAAAACGATCACAAACAGTGAAATTAGGACGTTTCACTTCCGAAAAACGGAAGTCCCTCAAGGATCCCCTCTGTTGCCGGTGCTGTTCAATATCTATCTCTGCCCTCTCTTTGAAATCATCAGTAGCCAAAAATTAATCTATCACTCATATGCAGATGACACACAATTGTATTTTCGCATCTGCAACAAAAAGGATGATCATCTCAGTCTAGAGACATGCCTCTCTTTGATAGAAAACTGGATGACCAAGAGTTATCTTAAACTCAACAGCTCCAAAACAGAACTTCTCCTTTTTTTACGTCAGTCGTAAGAACAAACCTGCAACAACTTGGACACCCCCGCCCATTCTGGGCCAAATCATCGCCCCCTAGCACCAAAGTCAAAATTCTCGGGGTCATCTTCGACACCTACATGACAATGGACGCACAAATAGGGTCAGTAGTCAGCGGATCTCACCATCTGCTGCGCCTACTACGCAGACTTATTCCATTTATTCCCAAAGAAGACATAGCGGTCGTGGTGGGAACAATTGTGAACTCCGGACTGGACTATGCAAATGCCCTTTACCTCGGACTCCCCAAGTACCAAATCTCTCGTCTGCAAGTCGTTCAAAATACGGCCGCCAGACTTGTGACTGGGAAAAAAACATGGAAATCAATCTCAACTTCGCTGAGAACCCTTCATTGGTTACCAGTGAAAAGCAGAATTGCTTTTAAAGCGCTCTGTCTGACGCATAAGTGCATCCATGGGAAGGCCCCCTATTATCTATGAGACAAACTAAAAGCTCACAATCCCAATCGCGTTCTGCAATCCACCAATCAAAATCTGCTCCAGATACCCAAAGCCAAATACAAGTCCAAAGGAGAAAGAATATTTGCGCTCCAAGGTCCCAGACTATGGAACACCTTACCAACCAGCATTCGGTTGGAGGAGAACCACTTGGCCTTCAGAAGAAAGATCAAAACTCATCTCTTTTGATATCAAAGGAGACAGGAACAACGAGCGCCCAGAGGCGATTTAGTTCGCATGTGCCGCGCTATATACGTTTTTCACTCACTCACTAAGTATGTATGGAGCCTTAAAATTGTCCGTATTGTATAGAATGTCGTCTTCTGAAATAACTTTGTTCTTCTTCCTCTGCCTTTTATTCCAAATTGCACCCCCCTTCAGTCTAATCAATTTCTGTCACCCAGTGATAAACACTCAAGGTTGTACAACAAATAGAGAACGCCGCTTGTCAGGGAACTTATTCAGGGACGTGTTTGTTTTATACCGAAGCCATATGAGAAAAAATATTTAACTGAAGGACTTTACAGAATAATAATATCCTTTATACACGATGTACTGAAATAGTTATCGGGAAGCTTTAGCGGTGTTCTAAAATAAAGTACATTCAGTGAGAGTTTTCTTTATTCTTTTTCCCACCATGTATGAAAAATACTTCAATGCCTCTTCATCAGTGATATCGGGGCTTTTTTCTCATAGAATAGGTGCAGGAACTACCCCCATCTGAGTCACTTCTTGCCTCCACCCCCTGCCCAGCTCTGAGCACCGTCCCTTGTATCCACCCCCTACCCACCTCTGAGCACCATCCCTTGTATCCACCCCCTACCCACCTCTGAGCACCATCCCTTGTATCCACCCCCTACTCACCTCTGAGCACCATCCCTTGTATCCACCTCCTACCCACTTCTGAGCACCGTCCCTTGTTTCCACCTCCTACCCACTTCTGAGCACCGTCCCTTGTATCCACCTTCTACCCACCTCTGAGCACCGTCCCTTGTACCCACCCCCTACTCACCTCTGAGCACCGTCCCTTGTATCCACCCCCTACCCACCTCTGAGCACCATCCCTTGTATCCATCCCCCTACTCACCTCTGAGCAATGTCCCTTGTATCCACCCCCTACCCACTTCTGAGCACCGTCCCATGTATCCACCCCCCTATCCACCTCTGAGCACCATCCCTTGTACCCACCCACCTCTGGGCACCATCCCTTGTATCCACCCCCCTATCCACCTCTGAGCACCGTCCATTGTATACACCTCCGACCCACCTCTGAGCACCATCCATTGTATCCACCTCTGAGCACCATCCCTTGTATCCACCCCTACCCACTTCTAAGCACTGTCCCTTGTATACACCCCCTACCCACCTCTGAGCACTGTCCCTTGTATCCACCTCTGAGTACTGTCTTGTATCCACTTCTAAGTACTGTCTTATGTATCCACCTCTGAGCACTGTCCCTTGTATCCACCCCCTACCCACCTCTAAGCACTGTCCCTTGTATATACCCCCTACCCACCCCTGAGCACTGTCCCTTGTATCCACCTCTGAGCACTGTCTTGTATCCACTTCTGAGTACTGTCCCATGTATCCACCTCTGAGCACTGTCCCTTGTATCCCTCCTACCCACCTCTGAGCACTGTCCCTTGTATCCACCTCTGAGCACCGTCACTTGTATACACCCCCTACCCACCTCTGAGCACTGTCCCTTGTATCCACCTCTGAGCAACGTCCCTTGTATACACCCCTACCCACCTCTGAGCACCGTCCCTTGTATAAACCCCCTACCCACCTCTGAGCACTGTCCCTTGTATCCACCTCTGAGCAACGTCCCTTGTATACACCCCCTACCCACCTCTGAGCACCGTCCCTTGTATACACCCCCCACCCACCTCTGAGCACTGTCCCATGTATCCACCTCTAAACATCGTCCCTTGTATCCACCCCCTACCCACCTCTGAGCACTGTTTTGTATTCACCTCTGTCCCATGTATCCACCTCTGAGCACTGTCCCTTGTATCCACCCCCTACCCACCCCTGAGCACTGTCTTGTATCCACCTCTGAGTACTGTTCTATGTATCCACGAGTACTGTGCCATGTATCCACCTCTGAGCACCGTCCCTTGTATCCACCCCCTACCCACCTCTGAGCACCGTCCCTTTTATCCACCTCCTACCCACCTCTGAGCACTGTCCCTTGTATCCACCCCCTACCCACCTCTGAACACCGTCCCTTGTATCCACCCCCTACCCACCTCTGAGCACTGTCCCTTGTATCCACCCCCTACCCACCTCTGAGCACTGTCCCTTGTATCCACCCCTTACCCACCTCTGAACACCGTCCCTTGTATACACCCCCCTACCCACCTCTGAGCACCGTCCCTTTTATCCACCTCCTACCCACCTCTGAGCACTGTCCCTTGTATCCACCCCCTACCCACCTCTGAACACCGTCCCTTGTATCCACCCCCTACCCACCTCTGAGCACTGTCCCTTGTATCCACCCCTTACCCACCTCTGAACACCGTCCCTTGTATACACCCCCCTAGCCAACGGCTGGTGAATGTATAGGGCCTTTGGAGGTCAAGTGGTTCGGTCAGGCCATATATAACGCACTTGGATGGGGAACAAAAAGGAACATTAACATTTAACAAATCAATTGTTTTCCCTGCACAATCCTTATAAATGTCCGAGTTTAAGGGCTTATGCCGCGTACACACGACACGCGACTGTTTTTCGGGTTGTAAAAAATTACATTTTTAAGGGTCTAGAAAAAAACAAAGGCCCAGATTCAGAGAGCGATTACGCCTGTGTAACTGGTGTTAGACAGGAGTAATTTCAAATTTCGCGCGCCGTATCACTAGTTTGAATCCTCAAACCATAATACGGCGGCTTCGGGCTTCGATCCGAGAGGCTTACGTCTTCGCAAGCCTTCGGATCTACGTTGCGATATTTTTGCGGCCGCTGGGTGGAGTCCGCGTCGTTTTCACCTTTGGGGTATGCAAATGAGTTTTTACGGCGATCCACGAAGGTACGAGTGTCCTTCGCAATCGCCTACGTCATTTTTTGGCTACGTAATGTTAGAGCAGCTTTTTGCTGGTCTAACAGTGCGTAACCCATGTTAAGTATGGCCGTCGTTCCCGCGTCGAATTTAATTATTTTAATTTTTTTAACGTAACTCGTTCGGGAATAGGAATGTATGTAAACGACGCTACTACGACGTAACGACGTGATTTCGCGCAATGCACGGCGGGAAATTTGGGAACGGAGCATGCGCAGTTCGATCGCCGCGGGAACGCGCCTATTTTAAATGCTTCACGCCCCCTTCTCGCGTAGATGGATTGCGCCGGGAGAAATACACTACGCCGCCGTCGCTTACTGGACAAAATCTACCTGGATTCCACGTAGAGCCAGGTAAAATACGGCGGCGTAGTGTATTTCGGAAACGCTACGATAATCTAATTCTCTGTGAATCTGCCCCAATGTTTTTTTTAATCAGATCGTTAAAACGGCCTTCCCCACACACGATCGTGAAAAAAAAAATGCTCTAGCAAAGCGCGGTGATGTACAACACGTACTATAAAGGGGAAGTTCCATGCGGATGGCGCCACCCTTGGGGCTGCTTTTGCTGATTTCGTGTTAGTAAAAGACGATTTGCGGTTTTCAGTCTGTTACATGTGCGATCTCCATTACGAACGGTAGTTTTACCAGAACGAGCGCCCCCGTCTCATAACTTGCTTCTGAGCATGCGCGTTTTTTTTCACGTCGTTCAAGCCCCCACACGACCATTTTTTACGACGTTAAAAAAACAACGTGAAAAAATAGAGCATGTTCTACATTTTTTAATGACCATTTTTTACATCGTGAAAAAAGCTCTGGAGCCCACACATGGTCATTTTTAACCACTTAAGACCCGGACCTTTATGCGGGTAAAGGACCCGGCCACTTTTTGGGATTCGGCACTGCGTCGCTTTAACTGACAATTGCGCGGTCGTGCAGCGTGGCTCCCAAACAAAATTGGCGTCCTTTTTCCCCCACAAATAGAGCTTTCTTTTGGTGGTATTTGATCACCTCTGCTTTTTTATTTATTGCGCTATAAACAAAAATAGAGCGACAATTTTGAAAAAAAAAAACTATATTTTTTACTTTTTGCTATAATAAATATCCCCCAAAAATATATAAAAAAAATGTTTTTTCCTCAGTTTAGGCCGATACATATTCTTCTACATATTTTTGGTAAAAAAAAATCGCAATAAGCGTTTATTGATTGGTTTGCGCAAAAGTTATAGGGCCAGATTCAGATACAAAAATCTATCTTTCCGGCGGCGTAGCATTTCCTCTTTACACTACGCCGCCGCAAATATTATGGGCAAGTGCCTTATTCAGAAAGCACTCGCTCCATAATATGCGGCGGCGTAGCGTAAAGTGCACGGCGTAAGGCCGCGCAATATAAATTTCTGAAGTGGGGGCGTGATTCATGTAAATGAATCATGTCCCCACGTAATTGACGTTTTTTCGGACGGCGCATGCCGTTTTTCGGACGTTCCCAGTGCGCATACGCGAAATCACGTCGCTTTTTTCTCAATGTAAACGACGTGAACGTAACTAACGTTGAGCCCCATTCCCGAACGATTTACGCAAACGATGTAACCGACGTTCAATTCGACGCGGTCACGACGTCCATACTTAACATTGGCTGCGCCTGCTATAGCAGGGGTAACCTTACGCCGGTCTCACGCTTACGCAAACAACGTAAAATACGACGTGCCGTCGCAAAAAGGCTCGTGAATCTGCGTAAGTAGCTCATTTGCACAATTTACGCAAAGCGCCACCTAGTGGCCAGCGTAAATATGCAACTTAAGATACGACGGTGTAAGCGAATTACGCCGCTCGTATCTTAGGAGAAAGCCGGCGTATCTTCTTTTCTGAATAGCAAAAAAAGATACGCCGGCTATTCTTAGTATTTACACACTGGGGTAGATTCACGTAGATCAGCGGATCTTTTGATCCGCGTGATCTATCTTGTTTACGATCCGCCTGCGCCAGTTTTTGAGGCAAGTGCTGTATTCAGAAAGTAAATCCCCCGGCGGAATGCAAATTCCGCGGCTAGGGGGAGTTTACTATTTAAATCACGCGCGTCCCCGCGCCGATCGTACTGCGAATGCGCCGCCGGCAAAATTTCCCGACGTGCATTGCTTTAAATGACGTCGCAAGGACGTCATTGTTTTCGATGTTAACGCAATTAACGTATGGCCGTATTCCCGGACGACTTACGTAAACGACGTAAAAAATTCAAAACTCGACGCGGGAACGACGGCCATACTTAACATAGGATCCGCCGCACTTACCCCGCATATAGCAGGGGTAACCATCCGCCGGAAAAAGACGAACGCAAACGACGTAAAAAAAAAGCGACGGCCGGGCGTTCGGTTCTGAATCGGCGGTTCTCCTCATTTGCATATTCGTCGCATAGAAAAAAAAAAACGCCACCTAGCGGACGGCGGGAGAATGCAGCCTAAGAACTGACAGTGTAACTCACTTACACCAGTCGGCTCTAAGGGAGATCTATGCGGAACCTGATTCGAGGAATCAGCCGCATAGATCCGAGCGTCGGATCTCACAGATCCGACGGTGTATCAGTAGATACACCGTCGGATCTGTACATGAATCTACCCCAGTGTATCCATAGATACGCTGGCGTAAATGCTTTCTGAATCTGGCCCATAGGGCCAGATTCACGAACACTTGCGCTGGAGTATTTGGATATGCGCCGCGTAACTGTGATGATGCGCCGTCGTTTCTATGTGCCCGTACCCAGCAAACTAGATGCGCCCAATAACGGGTCATTTGCGACCGGCGGAACGTTCCGACGCCAGAGTATCGTCAGCGCTTATTTTCGCTGGGCGCATCAGTCGCGCCCATTGATTTCCCCTGCAAATATGCAAATGAGGTATTTTTCCCAATTCGCGAACGGATTAGCACCATACGCTGGCTACATGCGCCGCGCGTATCTCGTCCGTCCGGCGCAAAGTTATTTCTACAAATAGCTGCTTTATCTTTACTCCAGACGGTCACAGGTCAGCAGGAGAGCAGCTACAGCAGCAGCGTTACCGACGATAGGAGCTTGCTGAGCACCCCCACTTGCAGGACAACACCTCTGTGTGCCAACATGCCAGGGGCAATTGTGGTCCTAGAACTACTGATGGGTCCCCCGGAACGAAGGAGGCGGGCACATGAGAGGATATACCGCACGCGCATGAGCCTCTTTGGCATGGGGGATGAGGAGGTGTATCGCCTCTTCAGATTCAGCCCTGATGTAATACTTGAACTAACCACAACCCTGCAGGATGACATCACCAGCAAGACACACCCCTCACAAGCAGTGCAGCCACTGGTGAAGGTACTGGCAACACTTCATTTCCTTGCCAGTGGATCATTCCAGCGTACAAGTGGAGTGGTGGCTGGGATGTCACAGTCCTCCATGAGCAGATGTGTGCACCAGGTTGTCCCTGCAATCCTCAGACGCATGGCCAACCAAATCATCAGACCCACCACTGAGGAGCTGCGGCAGAAGGCAATGACAGATTTCTACAACATTGCCAGATTCCCTCGCACTGTGGGGGCCATTGATTGCACACATGTGGCCCTACAGCCCCCCAGTGCCACAGAGCACATATACCGCAATCGGAAGCATTGGCACTCCATCAACGTACAGGTGATAGCCGATGCCCAACGCCTCATATGGCACGTCCGTGCCAAACACCCCGGGTCCAGCCATGACAGCTACATATACAATCAGAGCCCCATCCCAGCAGAATTTAACCAGAACATGTATGGGGACAGCTGGCTGGTTGGTGAGTGACATGGGAGTCAGGCATGACTATCCCCTCCCGTGATGCACAACAGAAGTCGCACATGCATGACTAACATTATCCTGTCTTTTCCCTTACAGGTGACTCTGCATATGCACTGGGACCCCATCTAATGACTCCTTTCCGGAACCCCCAAACCAGAGGAGAGAGAAAATACAATGAAGCACACATCAAAACCCGTGCAGTGGTGGAGCAAACATTTGGGCTCCTGAAGTCCCGTTTCCGCTGCCTGGATAAGTCTGGGGGGGCCCTATTGTATTCCCCTACCTTTGTGTGTCAGATCATCGGTGCATGTTGCATACTACATAACTTTGCTATGAAAAAAGGCCTGCATATTGACATACGTGATGACCTGACCCCCGACCCACACAGCCCCCCCCTGCCAGAGGACACCCAGTCTGCTGATGGAAGAGCAGTCAGGAGGGTCCTCGCCGTAGGCATCTTTGGACACTAAACCAAAACATTAATCACACAGACAGTGCACGCGTGTACACCACTGGATCACACACACCACATGCACATCGCATTGGATTAGCCCAAGTCCAGCATGTAGGAGTTGGGAGCAGTAACGCCAGCGTCAAGGCCCCAATGATGTCACTGTCCATTCACACACCTTTCACACGTCATTCATTCAGCCGTGGGGTTCACTTCACCACCACGGCCGAGGGTGACACCCCTTACTTTCAGGAGTGCCACCCCCTCACATTCACACACCATTCACACTGTCCCCTGCACTCCTGACCGTGTGCAGTACAAAAATAAATTAATAATATCATATCCTGATAATTAAAAGAAACAAAATCTCATAACCTGAGAAAAAGAAAAAATAAACTCATGACCTGAGTATGTCCAAACCAAAAATATAAAACAAGAAAAAAAAAAAAGGCCTCATCGGGGATGCCGGGGGCTTCTTCTGGGGGCCCCTCTCTGGCTCCGCAGCTGCCTGGATGGAGTGGGTGGGGGTGGGGGGGCATCTGGAGGTGGCTGATCCCCAGGTGGGCCACTCCTGGCAGGTGTGGCCTGCATGCCCTCCAAGGCCCTGGCTATCCGTCCAAGGTATGTGTTCGTCTGGGCCTGCATCCGGAGCTGACGGGTGACCTGGTAGTGCTGGGCCCGCCGACTCAGCCTCCCCTGGTCCCGGATGGCAGCACTGTTGGCCTGGACGGCTGCAGTAAGGTGCCGAATATCCCCCTGCACCTCCCCCAAAGTGGTGACCACTGCAGCGCAATTAGAGCTGACATCCTGCACTGCGTTGCTGAGGTTGGCAACGGAGCCCAGGCTGTCAGACACTTTCTGTAAGTGCCCAACTATGGCCCCCATCTGTTCCGTCTGCCTGGCGTGATCCCTCGCCAACTGGTCCTGGACACCATCAGACACCCCCTGGTCTTCTGGGTCGCCTTCCTGGGGCCAGAAGATGGTTGTCCTCGGGTGGAAGGAGTCGCCCTTGAGGGGCTTCCAAGGATGGGGGAGGGGACGACAGACGGCCCAGGAGAAGGGGAGGAGACTGACAACACTAATGAAAAGTCCTGCTCTGCCACAGCAGGATCCTCCACAACCACCTCGGCAGGTGTGGTGTGGCCACTCTCCTCCTCCACAACCACTTCACCACCCAGTGGCTCGGGCACACGATGGCGTGGGGGGGATGGGGTGGAATGCACGCTGACAGATGATGGCCCAGCTCCGTCATCTGTGGATGACACAAAGCAGACACATGTTGGTGGTCCCACACACTTGGCACATGTACCCTCCCCCCCCCCCAAATGCAAAACAACAAATAGGGGATTATAAAACACTTACCTGTCCTTGTGCCTTCCTCCACGGAGTCATAGCCTGCGACCCCCTCCACCTGCTCCCTCTCCAGGCAGCGAGCAACCACCTCCTCCTCTGCGGTTAGGGTGACAGGACATGGGGGACCACCACCTGTGCCCCTCTCATACCTCCTGATGGAGGCCACCTTGTCCCTCACCTTGCGCCGCAGGTCATTAATTTTTTTTTGTATGTCCCCAGCAGTCCGGGTGGAGTACCCCAGGACATTGACCCTGGCAGCAATGGACTCCAGGATGCCCTGCTTCCTCTCCCGGCTGGTCTTCCGGCTTTTTTTGCCATGGAGAAAAGCATTATCCGTCTCCATTGCCGAAATGATGAGCGAGACCTCCTGTGCATTAAAATTCAGGTTCCTCCTCTCTCTGGGGGTAGCGGGAGCAGCCATCACAGCACAAAAGTATCTTCCCTGGGGTGGGGGGAAGCGGAAATACTTTTGCGCCGGAATGGCGTTTCCGCCAGCGCTTTTAAGCGCCCAGCGGAACGCATTGCGCTGACGTTTCCCAGGAAGTGGTGCCGACGGAAGTTGTGAGCATGCGCACAAGGGGGGCGAGTGGAGCCGCACTCACTGCGCATGCTCCGTGGATGATGCGCTGAACGTAAGCCTCTGCGCTGGGCTCCGCCCATCATTTACATATGATCACACCCACTTCCACTTGCGTCGGGTTACGCCAGCGCATTATCGTTACTCTGGCGCAAGTTTACGCGCAACTGCTATGTGAATTACAGGACTTGCGCTGAAAGGGTCTTCAGAGTAACGTAAATGAGAAGCGTTACTCCAGAGGAAAGATACTCTCATCTACCTGAATCTGGCCCATAGAGTCTACAAAATAGGGGATAGTTTTATGGCATTTTTATTAATATTTTTTTTTTACTTATAATAGCGGCGATCAGCGATTATTATCGGTACTGCGACGTTATGGCGGACACATCTGACACTTTTGACACATTTTTGGGACCATTGGCATTTTTATAGCGATCAGTGCTGTAAAAATGCACTGATTACTATAAAAATGCCACTAGCAGGGAAGGGGTTAACACTAGGGGGCGAGGAAGGGGTTAAGTATGTTCCCTGGGTGTGTTCTAACTGTAGTGGGGAGAGGACTGACTAGGGGAAATGACAGATCGCTGTTCATACAGACGATAGGTAATTTCTCCCCCTGACAGGACCGGGAGCTGTGCGTTTACACACACAGCTCCCGGTTCACGCTCTGTAACGAGAGATCGCGGGTGCCCGGCGATGATCGCGCGCAGTGCCGATCCTGACCTCCCTGGGGCCCTAAGCAAAATGACATGTCACATTAAAGTTAAGAAGCGCGGGGGGAGGGGGGTGTTTTGCTGTCGGAAATGACATCTTACATTAAAGTGAGAAGTGGGGGGGGGGGGTGCTGACTTCTTACCTCTTCTCCCATGCAGCCAGCGAGTTGCCAAAAAGGGGCCGAAAATTACTTCTCACCAGGCGGGGCCTCTAGTTATTTGGGGGGCCCTAAGCGGCTTGCATATCGGCCCTGATCGCGCCCGCCGAGCACGCGTGTCAGAACCAGGGGTGAGCGGGGGGCATGCCGATTCGCAAAATGACGTATATCTACGTGATCTCACGCAGCCGAGCCGACCTGCCGCCGGCGGCTGGCCGGCAAGCGGTTAAAAACGACAACGTTAAAAAACGACGTGGAAAAATTAGAGCATGTTTTTTACATTGTGAAAAATGCTCTGGAGCCCACACACGGTCGTTTTTAATGACGTAAAAAAAAAACGAAAAACGGTTGTGTGTACGCGGCTTTAGATGCGACGGTGCTGGAGAGTTTGTATAAAAGCTTTGCTTCTACTCCTTCCATCCTATTTGATGAATTTGCCGAATGTCCACGCGACTTTACGTCAACTCAGATCAGTACAAAATAATCGTCCGCCCCCCCCCCCCCGACTCCCGACCCCCCCCCCCCATTATCTCTAATGTATTCCCATGATTGACATTTTGGGAATATATTTTGCCACCACAAGAGGACAACTCTTCAGAGTTGGCAAACAATTACCTTTTGATGTTAATGGAAGATAATTACGGCATTTAGTTAATTGAGTTTCTCTGTAGAACATGTTTTTTCTCTCTCTCGGTCCCGCATTGCAGCCGGCTCTGTGCCATTGGTTATAAGGGATGTACTATTAGGGCCAGATTCTCATAGATCTGCCCTTTGTTAGCGTAGCGTATCCCATTTACGCTACGCCTCCGCAGCTTTTACGGGCAAGCGCTGTGTTCTCAAAGCGCTTGCTCCGTAATTTGCGGCGGCGTAGCGTAAATGGGCCGGCGTAAGGCCGCGTAATTCAAAGTAGGAAGGAGGTGGGCGTGTTGTATTTAAATTTAGCGCGCCCCCCGCGCCGAACGAACTGCGCATGCGCCGGCCGTAAACGTGGCCCACTGCGCATTGCTCCATAGTACGACGCAAATACATTGGTTTCGACGTCAACGTCATTAACGCACAGCCCTATTCGCGACGAGTTACGTAAACGACGGAACAACGCGACGTCCATACTTAACATGGCGTACGCCAGACCTACGCAAGGTTTTACGCAAGGTTACCCCTCATATAGCAGGGGTAACCTTACGCTTACGCAAACTACGCGAACTACGACGATGGCGCGCAAATACATTCGGGAATCGTCGTATCACGCTCATTTGCATATTCGGCACAGAAATCGACGGCAACGCCACCTAGCGGCCAAGCGTAACATTGCAACTTAGATCCGACGGTGTAAGTGACTTACGCCAGTCGGATCTAAGCCAAATCCATGCGTAACTGATTCTAAGAATCAGGCGCATAGATAGGAGGGCTCAGAAACAGAGAAACGGCGGCGTATCTCTTCTGAGAATCTGGCCCTTACTGTTTATGGTTTACAGGCGCATCTCAAAAAATTTTAATATCATCAAAAAGTTTATTTATTTCAGTAATTAATTTAAAAAAGTGAAACTCATATATTATATACCGTATATACTCGAGTTTTCAGCACATTTTTTTTGTGCTGAAAAAGCCCCCCTCGAC
Organism: Rana kukunoris; assembly: GCA_029574335.1. Classification (NCBI taxonomy): domain Eukaryota; kingdom Metazoa; phylum Chordata; class Amphibia; order Anura; family Ranidae; genus Rana; species Rana kukunoris. The sequence continues at coordinate 49,797 of JAJQKJ010001147.1, forward strand.
TTATCCTCGAGTCTCTCCGATCTGCATACCCAATCAGCTCCTGTGTCATGCAGTCAGACGGCAGCCATCAAATGTAGCAAAGCCCCGCCCTTGTCCGTGATAGGCAGAACACTGAAGACTGACTCACTGCTGGGAAACTGAGCGTTCCGTCTATCACCGGCGGGGCTTTACTGGACGGCCGCCGACTGACTGCATGACACGGAGATCAGGTATGCAGATCGGCACAGTTGGGCATGCAATGGGCACAGTGAGGCATGCAATGGGCACAGGGAGGCTTGCAATGGGCACAGTGATGCATACAATGGGCACAGCGAGGCATGCAATGGGCACAGTGAAGCCTGCAAATGGCCACAATGGGGCTGCAAATGGCCACAGTGGGGGTGCAAATGGCCACAGTGAGCCATGCAATGGACACAGTGGAGCTGCAAATTGCCACAGTGAGGCATACAGTGTGCACAGTGAGGCATGCAATAGACACAGTGAGGCATGCAATGGGCACAGGGAGGCTTGCAATGGGCACAGTGATGCATACAATGGGCACAGCGAGGCATGCAATGGGCACAGTGAAGCCTGCAAATGGCCACAATGGGGCTGCAAATGGCCACAGTGGGGCTGCAAATGGTCACAGTGAGGCATGCAATAGACACAGTGAGGCATGCAATGGGCACAGTAAGGCAGGCAATGGACACAAGTACCCATTACCAATTCACATGAGGGGGCCAGGATCTGGTGTTCCCCTTGTTAAAAGTGGCTTTCAGATTCCGATAAGCTCCCCGCCCACATACCCCCACAACCACCAGGTGGGTTTTTGGGGGGAACCCCAGACCATTTATTTGAATTTTGGCGCGGGGTTCCCATTAAAATCCATACCAGACCATACACCCATTTGATGTTCAAAGAAGTTTGGAGGAAACCAGTGAGTCTCAGATACCCCCATCTACTGTTCGAAGAAGCCTGGAGGAAACCAGTGGGACCCAGGTACACCCATCTACTGTCTGGAGAAGTTTGGTGGAAACCAGTGGAACCCAGGTACTCCCATCTACTGTCCAAAGAAGTTTGGTGGAAACCAGTGTGACCCAGGTACACCCATCTACTCTACAGAGAAGTGTGGAGGAAACCAGTGGGACCCAGGTACACCCATCTACTGTCCAAAGGCGTCTGGTGGAAAACAATGGGACCCAGGTACACCCATCTACTGTCTGAAGAAACCTAGTGGAAACCAGTGGGATCCAGGTACCCCCACCTACTGTCCGGAGAAGTGTGGAGTAAACCAGTTGGACCCAGATACCCCCATATACTGTCCAAAGAAGTCTGGTGGAAACCAGTTGAACCCAGGTACCCCATCTATTGTCTGGAGAAGTCTGGTGGAAACCAGTGGGACCCAGGTACACCCATCTACTGTCCAAAGAAGTCTGGTGGAAACCAGTGGGACCCAGGTACCCCAATCTACTGTCCGAAGAAGTCTGGTGGGACCCAGGTACACCCATCTACTGTCCGAAGAAGTCTGGTGGAAACCAGTGGGACCCAGGTACCCCATCTGAAAAAGTCTGGTGGAAACGAGTGGGACCCAGGTACCCCCATCCACTGTCCAAAGAATTCTGGAGGAAACCAGTGGGACCCAGGTATCCCCATCTATTGTCGGAAGAAATTTGGTGGAAACCAGTGGGACCCAGGTACCCCATCTACTGTCCAAAGAAGTCTGGAGAAAACCAGTGGGAGCCAGGTACCCCCATCTATTGTCTGAAGAAGTTTGGTGGAAACCAGTGGGACCTAGGTACCCCATCTAAAAAAGTCTGGTGGAAACCAGTGGGACCCAGGTACCCCTGTCTGAAGAAGTCTGGAGGAAACCAGTGGGACCCAGGTACCCCGTCTATTGTCTGAAGAAGTTTGGTGGAAACCAGTGCGACCCAGCTATGCCCGTCTAAAGAAGTCTGGAGGAAACCAGTTTGACCCAGGTATCCCCATCTGAAGAAGTCTGGAGGAAACCAATGTGACCCAGGTATCCCCATCTGAAGAAGTCTGGAGGAAACCAATGTGACCCAGGTATCCCCGTCTGAAGAAGTCTGGAGGAAACCAGTGTGACCCAGGTACCGCCGTCTGAAAAAGTCTGGTGGAAACCAGTGGGACCCAGGTACCCCCATCTATTGTCTGAAAAAGTTTGGTGGAAACCAGTGGGACCCAGGTACCCCCATCTATTGTCTGAAGAAGTCTGGAGGAAACCAGTGTGACCCAGGTACCCCCGTCTGAAAAAGTCTGGTGGAAACCAGTGGGACCCAGGTACCCCCATCTATTGTCTGAAGAAGTTTGGTGGAAACCAGTGGGACCCAGGTACCCCCATCTATTGTCTGAAGAAGTCTGGAGGAAACCAGTGGGACCCAGGTTCAACCATCTACTGTCCAAAGAAGTCTGGTGGAAACCAGTGGGACCCAGGTACCCCATCTATTGTCTGAAGAAGTTTGGTGGAAACCAGTGGGACCCAGGTACCCCCATCTACTGTCTGAAGAAGCCTGGTGGAAACCAGTGGGACCCAGGTTCAACCATCTACTGTCCAAAGAAGTCTGGTGGAAACCAGTGGGACCCAGGTACCCCCATCTATTGTCTGAAGAAGTTTGGTGGAAACCAGTGGGACCCAGGTACCCCCATCTATTGTCTGAAGAAGTCTGGAGGAAACCAGTGGGACCCAGGTTCAACCATCTACTGTCCAAAGAAGTCTGGTGGAAACCAGTGGGACCCAGGTACCCCATCTATTGTCTGAAGAAGTTTGGTGGAAACCAGTGGGACCCAGGTACCCCCATCTACTGTTCAAAGAAGTCTGGTGGAAACCAGTGGAAACTAGTGGGACCCAGGTACCCCCATCTATTGTCTGAAGAAGTCTGGAGGAAACCAGTGGGACCCAGGTACCCCCATCTATTGTCTGAAGAAGTCTGGTGGTAAATTGTCAGTTGAAGCGACGCAGTGCCGAATCGCAAAAAAAGTGCCCCTTTAGGTATTTCATTCTGTTTATTTATTTCAGTCGGCACGGACTCGTTGGTTGGCCACATGGTTTCTTGTTTGTTTTTTCCAACTGGTTTATTACGTGGGAAGAAAATGCGGTTATTCCATCAGGCGGCTCTGCGGACGATCGCATTTCAAGCGAATAAATTAAGAAGAAGTGAGTTTTGTTTATTTGGGTTCCAGCACACTGCGTTCATTGTAAATCTCATTGAGTTTGAAGTCTTTGCTGATGTTGGCAGACTGTTTCCATAGTAACTCGTAGGGGCAGTATAACATGACTCCGAATAATGGAGGGCGATGTAAAAAAACACGGCAATTACGGCTGAATATTAACGCAACTTATTTCCATCGGGATATAAACACGCCGATCAGATTGCGCATGTACAGCGATCCAAAAACTGCTTGTTTCACCTATTTTTGACTCCCTGGTGCCCTTTCTCGGAAGCCTGGCGGCCATGTTGAATACTAAGTGGCGTTGGGTTTATTTTTTTTTATTTTTTTGGCTAGTTATGAACACTCGGCATTATTAACCACTTAAGCCCCGGACCATTAGGCAGCTAAAGGACCTTGCCCCTTTTTGCGATTCGGCACTGCGTCAATTTAACTGCTGATTGCGCGGTCGTGCCACGTGGCTCCCAAACAAAATTGGCGTCCTTTTTTTCCCCACACAAACAGAGATTTCTTTTGGTGGTATTTGATCCCCTCTGCGGTTTTTATTTTTTGCGCTATAAACAAAAATAGAGCGAGATCTTTGAAAATAATGCAATATTTTTTACTTTTTGCTGTAATAAATATCCCCCAAAAAACATATAAAAACATTTTTTTTTTCCCTCAGTTTAGGCCGATACGTATTCTTCTACATATGGTAAAAAAAATTGCAATAAGCGTTTATAGATCGGTTTGCGCAAAACGTATAGGCCCGGATTCACGTACGTTTTCCAAAGATACGCCGTCGTAAGTACAAATGTGCGCCGTCGCATCTCTGCGCCGATTCACAAAGCGAGATACGTCGGAAAAATAAAAACTTGCCTACGCCGGCGTATCGTGGGCGCATAGTTACGCTGGACGCATTCGGCGTACCCACGTTAAATATGCAAATGAGTAAGATACGCCGATTCACGAACGTACTTGCGCCCGGGGCATGTTTTAAGCGATTTGCGTAAGGGTTACGTCCGGCGTAAAGTTATTCCACCATATAGGAGGTGCAACTCATGCAAAGGTATGGAGCAGGGAACAGCTGTCGCATACGCCATTTACGTAGTACTACATGAATAGGGCTGGGCGTAGGTTATGTTCACGTCGTAGGCAGTGTATTGACTAGTGTTGAGCAGAATATGCCATATTCGATTTCGCGATATATCTCGAATATATAGTCGAATATTCGAGATATATTCGCTAAATACGAATATTCGTGATTTATTTTTGAAATGAAATCATTGCGAATTTTCGCTATCGCGAATGCGAATGCGAATTGCGAATGCGAATGCGAATATTCGAGAAATGCGGAATGGAGCACTCTGATTGGCTCAGAATATTCGTGATATATTACAATATAAAATAATTGCGAATATTCGGCAAATGCGGAAGGAGCACTCTGATTGGCTCAGAATATTCGTGATATATTACAATACACAATAATTGCGAATATTCGAGAAATGCGGAAGGAGCACTCTGATTGGCTCAGAATATTCGTGATATATTACAATACACAATAATTGCGAATATTCGAGAAATGCGGAAGGAGCACTCTGATTGGCTCAGAACATTTGTGATATATTACAATACAAAATAATTGCGAATATTCGAGAAATGCGGAAGGAGCACTCTGATTGGCTCAGAATATTCGTGATATATTACAATATAAAATAATTGCGAATATTCGAGAAATGCGGAAGGAGCACTCTGATTGGCTCAGAATATTCGTGATATATTACAATACAAAATAATCGCGCGATATCGCTATTGCCGAATAATCGCATTGCGATTTTTCGGGAATATAAAATGAGCGCTGCAGCTACTCGGCCCAAGGTCTCTAATCATACCAGCAATGCTTTTAGACGTCGATGGGGATCTCTAGGATGTGATCTGTTCTAAAAAAAAATTGAAAAAATACGAATATTCGAAATAGCGAATATTCGCCGCGATATTCGCGTTATTCGCGAATACTCGAATATGCAATATTCGTAGCGAATATTCGCAATGCGAATATTCGTGAGCAACACTAGTATTGACGTATCTTAGGCAGCTATTCCGACGTAAGTGTGAGCATGCGCACTGGGATGCGTCCAAGATCCGACGCATGCGCAGTTCGTTTTTTGAAGCTCAGCCCATCATTTGCATGGGGTCACGCTTCATTTTAATATAGCACGCCCACTTCCAGCCCAGTTCCACCTACTTTGACTTACGCTACGCCGGCGCGACGTTGGGAGCATTTTCTTTGTGAATAGCATGCTTGCTTCTCAACATTGCGCCGGCGTAGCATAAAGAAGATACGCTACGGTGGTATAAAGATGCGATGATGGCTGTGAATCCGGGCCATAGTGTCTACAAAATAGGGGATAGTTTTATGGCATTTTTATTAATACGTTTTTTTTTTTACTACTAATGACGGCGATCAGCGATTTTTTTTTTTTTTTGTGACTGTGACATTATGGCGGACACATCGGACAATTTTGACACATTTTTGGGACCATTGTCATTTTCACAGCAAAAAGTGCTATAAAAATGCACTGATTATTGTGAAAATGACAATTGCAGTTTAGGAGTTAACCACTAGGGGGCGCTGTAGGGGTTAAGTGTGACCTCATGTGTGTTTCTAACTGTAGTGGGGCGGGGCTGGACTTGTGACGTCATTGATCGTCTTTCCCTATATCAGGGAACAGACGATCACTGACACTGCCACAGTGAAGAACGGGAAAGGTGTGTTTACACTCACCTCTCCCCATTCTTCAGCTCCTTTGACCAATCGCAGGACACAGGAGTCGATCGGGTCCGCAGGTCCCGCGGGCGTGGAGCTTCGGACCGCGGCTGGGCACTTAAAGAGGACGTACCTGTACGTGCTTGTGCCCAGCCGTGCCATTCTGCCGACGTAGATGTGCAGGAGGCGGTCCTTAAGTGGTTAAAGTAGGATAGTAGAGGTACAAAATATTAGCTCCCATTCCAGATACACTCCTAGGCCTCATGCAGATGTAACGCCCTCCTAGGTAGGTCGCTAGGATGATAGGTACATTTTGTTCTGTTTGGCTCCTCTGTAGTGATTGGAGAAGATATAGATTCCTTTGGGCTGTTCTACATTTCACAAGGCTTCAGGTTTGATTGGTCTCTCCTGCGCAAACAAATGAAAAACAAAAGAAAAACAATTGCAGCCTCACTGTGCCCATTAAATGCAGCCACCATGCCATCAAAAGCAGCCACTGTGCCATCAAAAGCAACCACTGTGCCATCAATTGTCGCCACTGTGCCCATTAATTGTCACCACTGTGCCATGCAAATGCACCCATTGTGCCATCAATTGTCACCACTGTCCCCATCATATGCCAAACGCAGCCACTGTGCCATCAATTGTCTTCACTGTGCCCAATAATTGTCACCACTGTGCCATGCCATCAAACGCAGCCACTGTGCCCATCAATTGTCACCACTGTGCCATGCAACACAGCAACTGTGCCATCAATTGTCGCCACTGTGCCCATCAATAGTCACCACTGTGCAATGCCAAACGCACCCACAGGTGAACCTGATTGGCTGAGAGGCCTGTCAGTGCCGGTAAACGCCATTCCTCGGTCGTGCTGACAGGGAGAGTCGATCGGCGGCTCTTCCCTGTCAGAGGGGGGATCTGTGCTGATAAACAGCACAGCCCCCATCCAGAGGTGTATTTAGGTTTTGTGCTGCACTAGGCTTGACTAAACTTGTGCACCCCCCTAATTTAAATATGACCCACCCCTTCCTGTTACGGCCACACCCTGTGTTTAAGACCCGCCCTGAAATTTTCGAGTGAGGACACTAGTTCTGAGGGGCGGGGGGGGGGGGGGGGGGGCAATGGATTCCCTTAATTTACTTAGATTTCCTCTTACTTCCTGGTTGCCCATAGAGCAGGAAGTGAAGGGAAATCTTCGCATTGGGACAGGGATAGTAAAAAATAAACTGACAGGGGCTATAACCCTCCCTTACTCTACCCAAAATGAAAAAAAAAAAGTGTTGCCTATAGTTCTACTTTAAGTAGATGGTGAAGCAGAAACATAGCACAGTGAGGAAGGTTTGTGGTTCCCCCCCCCCCCCCCCCCCACAGTTGCGGAATGCTGGCCGCCCGCATACCAGAAGCAGCGCGGCCGCTTTTTGGGGGTGCTAGACTAATTTTCCTAACAGTGTAGCACAAGCCGGCGAGGACTCTTTTCGTGCTGCCCCCCTGCAAAGTGCTGCCCTAGGCCTGGGCCTTGTTGGCCTAGGCCAGGATACAGCTCTGCCCCCATCAATTGTACCCATCAGCTGCCAATTGGTGCCCTGTCTGTGCCCCGTCATAACCCCCTCTCAGTGCCCCATAAAGTGACCATCACAGTGCCAATCAGTGCCTGTCCAGTACCCAGGGCTGCTGATAGAGGGGGACCACCAGCCCTCCTGCAGGGGGCCCCGGCACACAGAGGGGCCCGGACAGCAGGCGGAACAATGCCCTCCGTGTCTCTCACCCAGGTTTCTCCCCCTCTGGTCGGGTAAGCCCCATGATTCCTAACAGCGACCCTGCCAGTACCTGCCCAATCAGTGCTACCCATCTACCTCCGGGCTCTCCCGCCTCTCTCCATAAAGAGGACCTGTCACACTGATTCCTATTACAACTTATAACTCCCAAGCGTCCTGAATTTTGCGGGATCGTCCCGCATAACGCGGTAAAACCCCCCTTCCCCCGCTCAACAACTCCAATCTGCTGCAGGACCCCCCCCCCCCTCAACAATCAGCGTAACCCCCCCCCCCCCGCTCAACAACTTTGATCCTAACCCTAATTCTGAAGTTGAAAAGTTGGGAGGTATGTTACAAGGGATGACAAAGTGATCAAAAAAAAAAATGTAAAAAAAAGTGTAAAAATAAAAAACAAATAAGTAAAATAAAAAAAAAAATGAAAAAAAAAAATGTTCAAAACACCCTGTCCCCATTATCTCGCGCACAGAAGCGAATACGCATGCAAGTCCTGCCCACATATGTAAACGCCGTTGCGTGTGCAGCAATTCTAGCGCTAGACCTCCTCTGTAACTCGAAAATAGTAACCTGTAAAAAAATTTAAAGCGTCGCCTATGGAGATTTTTAAGTACCGAAGTTTGGCGCCATTCTATGAGTGTGCGCAATTTTAAAACGTAACTTGTTAGGTATCTATTTACTCTATTAGGTATCTATTTACTCGGCGTAACTTCATATTTCACATTATACAAAAAAATTGGGCTAACTTTACTGTTTTGTTATTTTTTAATTCATGAAACCGTTTTTTTCCCCCCAAAAAAAGGCGTTTGAAAAATGATTGCGCAAATACAGTGCGAGGAAAAAAATTTGCAATGAACGCCATTTTATTCCCTAGGGTGTCTGCCAAATAAAAAAATATATAATGTTTGGAGGTTCTGATTAATTTTCTAGCAAAAAAAATTGTGATTTTTACATGAAGGAGAGAAGTAGGTGATCAAGTGGTTAGAAACCAAGTCAGAGGTTCGAGTGAGCCGCAAAACTCCGATTATGAAAAGTTTCCATTTCCTATCACTGACAAATGAGACAAAATCCGACATGAATGTTTAGATGATAAATACGGAGAAGACGGGCCGCTGAGCTTTACTATCTCACAGAGACATAAAAACATAATATATGGATACTGAAGGAGTTGGAGGAAAATTGTTCAGCAAGCGTGAGATTTAAGTGATCCAGAAACAAGATTGGAGAAAAGAAACGTATTTGATACACAAGATCTTCTCCACGGGAGCCGGGAATCAATCTCGTTACATTGTATCGCAGTTCTCTTTCTGAGACGTCGTTTGTAACTTTAACCCCTTGCTTACTGGGCACATAGGACCCCCCCCCCCCCCTTCCTGCCCAGGTGAAAATAACAGTGAGAGACAAAATAACAACAAAAATATCCAGAAAAACGCATTTAAAAAAAGTTATAAATTGATTTGCATTTGAAAGTGAAAGTGAAATAAGTATGTGATCTAGGGTTGTCCCGATACCACTTTTTTAGGACCGAGTACAAGTACCGATACTTTTTTTCAAGTACTCGCCGATACCGAATACCGATACTTTTTTTAAATGTGTCCCCTAATGAAGCCGTGTCCCCCCACATATTGCAGCCATGTTCCCCCAGCCATGTCCCCCACATATGCAGCCATGTTCCCCCAGCCTTGTCCCCCCACAGATGCAGCCATTATTGTGACTGCGACATTATGGCGGACACTACGGACACTTTTGACGCTATTTTGGGACCATTGTCGTTTATACAGCGATCAGTGCTATAATAATGTAAATTACTCTGGCAGGAAAGGGGTTAACCACTAGGGGGGGTGAGGAAGGGGTTAAATGTGTTCCCTGGGAGTGATTCTTACTGTGGGGGGAGGGGACTGACTGGGGGAGGTGCAAGGCACAAGGGACACAGCCTCGGTCTCCTCTCTCCTTGACAGGACGTGGAGCTCTGTGTAAATGACACTGGCAGGGAAGGGGTTAACCACTAGGGGGCGAGGAAGGGGTTAAGTGTGCCCAAGGGAGTGATTCTAACTGTGTGGGGGCTGGGCTACAAGTGACATGTCGCTGATCACCGCTCCCGATGACAGGGAGCGGTAGATCAGTGTCCTGTCACTAGGCAGAACAGGGAGATACCTTGTTTACATAGACATCTCCCTGTTCTGCAGACGCCGGCGCACTCACGAGGCGGAAAATTTAAAGAGACGTATATATACGCCCATTTGCCTGTCCGTGCCATTCTGCCAACGTAAATGTTCGTGCGGTGGTCGGCAAGCGGTTAAATTACAGAGATGAGGAATTTGTCCTTAGAGTCGGATAATAAAGTAATTGTGTGTCCAATCTTGTCTGGTGTTTGTACCGAATAAATCTGATTTGTTTTTAACGTAATTATTATTTGTGATATTTTCTCCACCTGTGTGTGTGGGACGGAGTATTTGAATGTCTGTGTGGCGATGGCAGTCAGTTATGACTAAGTAACCTTTGTAGGCAGAAACACGTCAGCATGATTGTCCTGAGTTGTTCTCCTTTTGGAGGAAAGTCTATGCAAAGATTTACTGCTGGTTTATTTTTATTTTTTTTCATGGGACGTAGGCTGCCAATCCCTCCACTGGCCTCCACTCAGTGTCCTCCACCCCTCTCTGCCAATCCCTCCACTGGTCTCCTCTCAGTGTCCTCCACCCCTCTCTGCAAATCCCTCCACTGGTCTCCTCTCAGTGTCCTCCACCCCTCTCTGCCAATCCCTCCACTGGTCTCCATTCAGTGTCCTCCATCCCTCTCTACCAATCCCTCCACTGGTCTCCATTCAGTGTCCTCCATCCCTCTCTACCAATCCCACCACTGGTCTCCATTCAGTGTCCTCCATCCCTCTCTACCAATCCCTCCACTGGCCTTCATTCAGTGTCCTCCACTCCTCTGTGCCAATCTCTCCTCTGGCCTCCACTCAGTGTCCACCACCCCTCTCCGCCAATCCCTCCACTGGCCTCCATTCAGTGTCCTCCGTCTCTCTCTACCAATCCCTCCACTGACCTCTGCTCCGTGTCCTCCGCCCCTCTCTGCTAATCTCTCTACTGGCCTCCATTTAGTGTCCTCCACCCCCATCTGCCAATCCCTCCACTGACCTCTGCTCCGTGTCCTCCACCCCTCTCTACCAATCCCTCCACTGGCCTCCATTCAGTGTCCTTCACCCCTCTCTGCCGATTCCTCCTCTGGCCTCTGCTCTGTGTCCTCCACCCCTCTCTACCAATCCCTCCACTGGCCTCCATTCAGTGTCCTCCGTCTCTCTCTACCAATCCCTCCACTGACCTCTGCTCCGTGTCCTCCGCCCCTCTCTGCTAATCTCTCTACTGGCCTCCATTTAGTGTCCTCCACCCCCATCTGCCAATCCCTCCACTGACCTCTGCTCCGTGTCCTCCACCCCTCTCTACCAATCCCTCCACTGGCCTCCATTCAGTGTCCTTCACCCCTCTCTGCCGATTCCTCCTCTGGCCTCTGCTCTGTGTCCTCCACCCCTCTCTACCAATCCCTCCACTGTTATCCACTCATTGTCCTCCACCCCTCTCTACCAATCCCTCCACTGACCTCCACTCAGTGTTCTCCATCCCTCTACCAATCCCTCCACCGACCTTCAATCAGTGTCCTCCGCCCCTCTCTACCAATCCCTCCACTGACCTCCACCCCTCTCTACCAATCCCTCCACTGGTCTCCACTCAGTGTACTCCGTACCTTTCTACCAATCCCTCCACTGACCTCCGCTCAGTGTCCTCCACCCCTCTCTACCAATCCCTCCACTAGCCTTTATTCAGTGTCCTCCACCCCTCTCTGCCAATCCCTCCACTGGTTTCCACTAAGTGTCATAAGCTGTCTTTCTGTGCAAAAATGATTCCCATACCGGTTTGTGGAGGTAGAACAGGGTCTATTTGTTACTCCGCCAATCCCTCCATTGGTCCCCTCTTAGTGTCCTCCACCCCTCTCTACCAATCCCTCCACTAGCCTCCATTCAGTGTCCTCCACCCCTCTCTGCCAATCCCTCCACTGGTTTCCACTAAGTGTCGTAAGCTGTCTTTCTGTGCAAAAATTATTACCATACCGGTTTGTGGAGGTAGAACAGGGTCTATTTGTTTTGGGAGGCTCTAGATCAGGGGCATCAAACTCAATTTCATTGCGGGCCATATCATTATTATGGTTACCCTCTAAGGGCCGGTTGTATCTGTAAGACAAGAGGTCCAGAGCGCCCCACCTAACAGCAGTTGTCAAGAGTCCTCCACCATCAGAAGTCAAGAGTCCCCACCGTCTCTTACGTAATAGTGCCCCCTCCTTACCTTGTGAAACTGCCAAGAAGAAGCTGAGTGTTGGAAGGCAACATAGTCCGATGTCATATTTCTCTATTTTCTACATATCTGTTTCCTATTCTGAGGCTCTCCGGCACCCCCTCGCCTTTGGCCGTATGAGGAATTGCATGCCATTGAAGTCAACACGGAACAAATTATTTTCGTTTCCATTGACTTCAATGGGGAAACTCGGTTTGATATGCGAGTACTTTGGATTACGTTCATTCTCCTGGAACCGATTATGCTCGTAATCCATGGTTCCACTGTATTATATTACTGTCTGTCCTGCCATATTGGCCTCTAGGGGCAACATTGTCCATATATCATCTCTAGGTGCCTGTTGATCCTTTGATCTTTGTAACTCACCGCCATCATTCATCCTGGCAGCCACGGCTCTCTTTGAAGCTTGCTTGCCGCATATATATCACACCAGTCGGCCCGAAGCCAAGCCTTTGTTAAACATGCTAACTTTCAGATGCAGATTCTGATATGCTACAGAGCTTTGACGTTAACTGGTTAGATTCAAACTTGGGGCCACCTGCCTGTATCAACCAGGGAGTGACATACCAAAAATATGATATTAAACCATGTTGCCTTCCAACGCCGCGCAATTGTCGTTCAAAGTGTGACAGCGCTGAAAGTTGGCCTGGGCAGGAAGGGGGTGAATGTTTTTGTTAACCAAATCCTGGTTAGCCGGCCTGCCTCCTAGTGGAAGGGGGTGAATGTTTTTGTTAACCAAATCCGGGTTAGCCGGCCTGCCCCCTAGTGGAAGGGGGTGATTGGTTAACAAAAACAAATCCAGGTTAGCTGGCCTGCCCTCTAGTGGAAGGGGGTGAAAGTTTTTGTTAACCAAATCCTGGTTAGCCGGCCTGCCCCCTAGTGGAAGGGGGCAAATGTTTTTGTTAACCAAATCCTGGTTAGCCGGCCTGCCCCCTAGTGGAAAGGGGCGAATGTTTTTGTTAACCAAATCGGGGTTAGCCGGCCTGCCCCCTAGTGGAAGGGGGTGAATGTTTTTGTTAACCAAATCCGGGTTAGCCGGCCTGCCCCCTAGTGGAAGGGGGAGATTGTTTTTGTTAACCAAATCCGGGTTAGCCGGCCTGCCCCCTAGTGGAAAGGGGCGAATGTTTTTGTTAACCAAATCCGGGTTAGCCGGCCTGCTCCCTAGTGGAAAGGGGCGAATGTTTTTGTTAACCAAATCCGGGTTAGCCGGCCTGCCCCCTAGTGGAAAGGGGCGAATGTTTTTGTTAACCAAATCCGGGTTAGCCGGCCTGCCCCCTAGTGGAAGGGGGCGAATGTTTTTGTTAACCAAATCCTGGTTAGCCGGCCTGCCCCCTAGTGGAAAGGGGCGAATGTTTTTGTTAACCAAATCCTGGTTAACCGGCCTGCCCCCTAGTGGAAGGGGGCGAATGTTTTTGTTAAACAAATCCTGGTTAGCCGGCCTGCCCCTAGTGGAAAGGGGCGAATGTTTTTGTTAACCAAATCCTGGTTAACCGTCCTGCCCCCTAGTGGAAGGGGGCGAATGTTTTTGTTAACCAAATCCGGGTTAGCCGGCCTGCCTCCTAGTGGAAAGGGGCGAATGTTTTTGTTAACCAAATCCGGGTTAGCCGGCCTGCCCCCTAGTGGAAGGGGGTGATTGTTTTTGTTAACCAAATCCGGGTTAGCCGGCCTGCCCCCTAGTGGAAGGGGGTGAAAGTTTTTGTTAACCAAATCCTGGTTAGCCGGCCTGCCCCCTAGTGGAAGGGGGCGAATGTTTTTGTTAACCAAATCCGGGTTAGCCGGCCTGCCCCCTAGTGGAAGGGGGTGAATGTTTTTGTTAAACAAATCCTGGTTAGCGGGCCTGCCCCCTAGTGGTGATGGACTCCCATCTGTGACAGCCATGACAGTTGTACTGCAGTATATGCCTTTCTTTCCCAGTGGTTGCTGCCCCCCCCCCTTCATTTCTTATACTGTATGCCTGTCACAGAGACAGGAAGGGAGTACAAATCTTCCCTACAGAAGTTCTTTCCATATTTTTTTTTTCTGTTATTGAACACTACAATCTTTTTAACGTTTCACAGACTCACATTAACGATTGAAGCAGAACATCCAAACTCGGCCTCGATGGTTTCAAGTGCGTTTCAAATCCTTCGGTAGGTCAGAACGCTCCTTTGTTTCCAATTACAGAAAACAGCATCTGGATGTGGCAGAGTCACCCCCATGGTATGTTTTACGTTTCCTTGCCTTATTTTTTTTCATACTAAACACATCTTAACACAAGTGCGGACTGACGCAGCTTTCTCTAATGCAGCAAAGGCTTTTATAGTTAACTGTATAATTTTACTTATTGGAAGTGGAGAACGTAATGTACTTTATGGCTCAGAATGATTTCCTATAAAAGAGAAGAAAAAAAAATCAAATTGAGTTTTTTTTTACTTTCATAAAGTCAAGTATTAACAAATCATATTTTTTACGCAGAATGAAAAGGTCTGCCCTTGCTGGAATTGGCAGAATCACAGAAATCAGTTCAGGCACCGCATCATCCCGACAATGGAAGTCTGGGGACCGCCAGATGCCTGGACTGGTGCTTGTCTCAGCCTCTCTGTGAGCTGATGGGAGCCTAAGATGGCCGCTCCCCGCCCCCTCCACAGATCAGCGCTCCAATGAGCGAGGAGGAGCAGAGCGGAGAGCTGCTGATTGACAGTCAGCAGCTCTCTGCTCCAGGAGCTGTCAGAACCGAGTGATCGTCACTTTTTGGACGTTTAATCGCTCTGTTCGACATTATAGAGAAAAGATTCGACACTATAGAAATAATAGATTCGACATTACAGATAATAGATTTCGATTTATGAAAAAATTGATTAAACATTATAGAGAATAGATTCGACATTTTTACTAGTCATACAACATTAGGATTCTTGTAGGCGGAATATTCGAACGGAAATGTACGATTCGACGTTCCGCCGAATATTCTTTTGACCATTCGAGAGAAACCAAGTATTATTGGATTTTCGGACGAAAGCTATTCCCCAACGAAAAACGAAATAAATCAAAACGATTTTCGGGAGTAACTAAATAAATTTATTTTCCAAACGAAAACGAAACAAAATATTCCAGTCTACACATAATAGGTGTTGCAGGATTCGGATAATGCTGATACTGGAGCATGGTCAGAAGGAAGCCTAGGTCATGATGCGAGTGGGTAGCAGAGCAGACGTGGTCAGGTGGATAGCCGAGGTCAAACACAGGAAGCAAACAGGAGAAAGGGCAAGGACAAGCCGGGTCGGTGACAGGAGACACAGGAACAGGAATATCACAGAGATTACACACTGGAGGAGTGTACTTTATGGCTCAGAATGATTTCCTATAAAAGAGAAGAAAAAATCAAATTGATTTTTTTTTACTTTCATAAAGTCAAGTATTAACAAATCATATTTTTTACGCAGAATGAAAATGTCTGCCCTTGCTGGAATTGGCAGAATCACAGAAATCGGTTCAGGCACCGCATCATCCCGACAATGGAATTTTGGGGACCGCCAGATGCCTGGACTGGTGCTTGTCTCAGCCTCTCAGTGAGCTAATGAGAGCCTAAGACGGCCACTCCACGCCTCCTCCACAGATCAGTGCTTCAATGAGCGAGGAGGAGCAGAGCGGAGAGCTGCTGATTGACAGTCAGCAGCTCTCTTCTCCAGGAGCTGTCAGAACCGAGTGATCGTCACTTTTTGGACGTTTAATCGCTCTGTTCGACATTATAGAGAAAAGATTCGACACTATAGAAATAATAGATTCGACATTACAGATAATAGATTTCGATTTATGAAAAAATTGATTAAACATTATAGAGAATAGATTCGACATTTTTACTAGTCATACAACATTAGGATTCTTGTAGGCGGAATATTCGAACGGAAATGTACGATTCGACGTTCCGCCGAATATTCTTTTGACCATTCGAGAGAAACCAAGTATTATTGGATTTTCGGACGAAAGCTATTCCCCAACGAAAAACGAAATAAATCAAAACGATTTTCGGGAGTAACTAAATAAATTTATTTTCCAAACGAAAACGAAACAAAATATTCCAGTCTACACATAATAGGTGTTGCAGGATTCGGATAATGCTGATACTGGAGCATGGTCAGAAGGAAGCCTAGGTCATGATGCGAGTGGGTAGCAGAGCAGACGTGGTCAGGTGGATAGCCGAGGTTGAACACAGGAAGCAAACAGAAGAAAGGGCAAGGACAAGCCGGGTCGGTAACAGGAGACACAGGAACAGGAATATCACAGAGATTTCACACTGGAGAAGTGGAAGATCAACCAGCAACTAAAGCCACTTGCAGACTTTGTGGTCAGAAGGAAGCCTAGGTCATGATGCGAGTGGGTAGCAGAGCAGACGTGGTCAGGTGGATAGCCGAGGTCAAACACAGGAAGCAAACAGGAGAAAGGGCAAGGACAAGCCGGGTCGGTAACAGGAGACACAGGAACAGTAATATCACAGAGATTTCACACTGGAGAAGTGGAAGATCAACCAGCAACTAAAGCCACTTGCAGACTTTGTGGTCAGAAGGAAGCCTAGGTCATGATGCGAGTGGGTAGCAGAGCAGACGTGGTCAGGTGGATAGCCGAGGTCAAACACAGGAAGCAAACAGGAGAAAGGGCAAGGACAAGCCGGGTCGGTAACAGGAGACACAGGAACAGTAATATCACAGAGATTACACACTGGAGGAGCAGAAGATCAACCAGCAACTAAAGCCACTAGCAGACTTTGTGGTCAGAAGGAAGCCTAGGTCATGATCTGGGTGGGTAGCAGAGAAGACGTGGTTAGGTGAATAGCTGAGGTCAAACACAGGAAGAAAACAGGAGAAAGGGCAAGGACAAGCCGGGTCGGTAATAGGAGACACAGGAATATCACAGAGATTACACACTGGAGGAGCCGAAGATCACCCAGCAACTAAAGCCACTGGCAGACTCATGGTCGGAAGGAAGCATAGGTCATGATCCGGGTGGGTAGCAGAGCAGACATGGTCAGGTGGATAGCCGAGGTCCAACACAGGAGGCAAATAGGAGAAAGGGCAAGGAAAAGCCGGGTCGGTAACAGGAGACACAGGAACAGGAATATCACAGAGATTACGCACTGGAGGAGCCGAAGATCAACCAGCAACTAAAGCCACTAGCAGACTTTGTGGTCAGAAGGAAGCCTAGGACATGATCCAGGTGGGTAGCAGAGCAGACATGGTCAGGTGGATAGCCGAGGTCGAACACCGGAAGCAAACAGGAGAAAGGGCAAGGACAAGCCGGGTCGGTGACAGGAGACACAGGAACAGGAATATCACAGAGATTACGCACTGGAGGAGCCGAAGATCAAGCAGCAACTAAAGCCACTAGCAGACTTCATTGTCAGAAGGGAGCCTAGGTCATGAGCCGGGTGGGTAGCAGAGCAGACGTGGTCAGGTGGATAGCTGAGGTTGAACACAGGAAGCAAACAGGAGAAAGGGCAAGGACAAGCCGGGTCGGTAACAGGAGACACAGAAACAGGAATATCACAGCGATTACACACTGGAGGAGCCGAAGATCAACCAGCAACTAAAGCCACTTGCAGACTTCCTTATACAGTATAGGCCCATGTGACCTGCTGCTGGAAGAGATGCTGGGTTCTAAAGTCATAAGGTGTTTGATCGCTCAGTTCTCAGTGCAGAGGCTCCGGTGGGACAGATGCAGCATCTATCTAGGTAAGTATAATTGAGGTATAATTGAGGGGGGGGTCCTTTACTTCTCTTTTAGGTCTCCCACAAATAAAGTCACAAACATGTTTGGCTCCTCCAACGCTCTTGTACAACTTATATCATTTCCCAACTTGAGGGCCGTCCAATCACATTCCAGCAGCTTCATTGTTATTTCTCATGAGCCCCGCAGATCTTTTCCGGGCTCGTAAATGAAGATGCTCATCGTTAAAATTTTCTGTTGTTCCTTTTGAGACACGAAGACAAATAAAATCCTCCTTGACATGTGGCTGTATTTAATTTTCAGTGTGCGTGAAATAATTAGACTTGATTGGACAAGACAACGCTGGGAAGACCTTGAGATCCGTTCAATGGAAAAGCTGCTGGGAAACCAGATTTTTGAAAAAGAGTCAGCATCGAGCGAATTTTTAAGGATCCCTGTGTGCCTATGCATGGCGTTTGTGTTGGAGCGCCACCTCATGGTGAGATGATGATCTGCGCCGAGAGATGGCGTTTTATCTGCTACAAAATCTTATAATGAAGCTCGCTTGCTAAGATAAAGAAAGAAAAATTTGATTTACTGGTACAAATAAAACTTCAATTTGTAATAAAAAATTCTGACAAACGTTATTATGAAGCGCCACCCCTGAAAGAGCCGCTATAGACTTAAAAGGCTCTTTTCCTAAAACAGTCATGGATGTGCAAATCTTAAGCAAATCTTATCGCCCGATGCCCAGGCCATGCAGTTCCGGGTGATGGGCAGGGTGGTTTCTTTTAGATTTAGCCCTGCTACGGGCAAGCAAAGGTTGGCTCTCTTGTAAAAGCAATCCGAACAGCTAACTAGCCATTGGATTCCTTTCACAAGCAGCGAGAGGGGACGTATCACCAACCTGATGCTAGAGGCCAATGGAGAGAGAGGGCTTTCCTTGCGGCTAAGTTCTAGACCCCCCAAGGGTTGATACAGGAGAGGTCAGGCCCAAAGTAGCACAGGTCGCCTGCTGGACTGTATGCAGGAGGTTCCAGAGTACCTGCTGAGACTGGGTCAGAAGGAAGCCTTGGTTATGAGCCGGGTGGGTAGCAGAGCAGACATAGTCAGGTGGATTGCCGAGGTTGAACACAGGGAGCAAACAGGAGAAAGGGCAAGGACAAGCCGGGTTGGTAACAGGAGACACAGGAACAGGAATATCATAGAGATTATACACTGGAGGAGCCGAAGATCAACCAGCAACTAAAGCTACTAGCAGACTTCCTTATATAGGCCCATGTGACCTGCTGGAAGAGATGATGGGTCCTAAATAGATATGTGCATTCCCGTTCGTACGAATGTTATTTTCGTACGAAAATGTTCATTTTCGTACCCGCAGGATAATGTGTACATACGAAAAAATTAAAGCACCAAAATACGAAAACTACAAGATTACGAATGAGCCGCATAACGAACAACCGCAAATACGAACGAATGATCCGATAAAAAAAAACGTTAAAACGAAAACAGCAAAAGAACAAAAATGACATCTATAACAACAGATTTACATTCTGTATTTTGTTTGAATCCTTTTTCTGTTTGTTTTCAGTCCTATGTTCATTGTTCATATGACATCTATAACAAAAGATTTACATGCTGTATTTTGTTTCAATCCTTTTTCTGTTTGTTTTCAGTCCTATGTTCATTGTTCATATGGCATCTATAACAAAAGATTTGCATGCTGTATTTTGTTTCAATCCTTTTTCTGTTTGTTTTCAGTCTTATGTTCATTGTTCATATGACATTTATAACAAAAGATTTGCATGCTGTATTTTGTTTCAATCCTTTTTCTGTTTGTTTTCAGTCCTATGTTCATTGTTCATATGACATCTATAACAAAAGATTTACATTTTGTATTTTGTTTCAATCCTTTTTCTGTTTGTTTTCAGTCCTATGTTCATTGTTCATATGACATCTATAACAAAAGATTTGCATGCTGTATTTTGTTTCAATCCTTTTTCTGTTTGTTTTCAGTCCTATGTTCATTGTTCATATGACATCTATAACAAAAGATTTACATGCTGTATTTTGTTTCAATCCTTTTTCTGTTTGTTTTCAGTCCTATGTTCATTGTTCATATGACATCTATAACAAAAGATTTGCATGCTGTATTTTGTTTCAATCCTTTTTCTGTTTGTTTTCAGTCCTATGTTCATTGTTCATATGACATCTATAACAAAAGATTTGCATGCTGTATTTTGAATCCAAAATACGTACAGAAAAAAGGAATTTAAAATACAGAATGCAAATCTTTTGTTATAGATGTCATATGAACATACGACTGAAAATAGCAAAAGAAAAGGGTTTCAAGATACTGCAAATCATTGACGAAAATTCACGAAAATTATTGTCTAACAAGTAACGAACATTAATTAAACAGAATAACGAACCATCCCGCATGTACGAAAATGAAACAGTAACGAAAATACGAAACGATCGGAATACGAAAAAATCGCGTCATACGAAAAAATGAACGGGAACAAACAGGAAAACAGGCGTCTTACGAAAAACGAACGAAAACGAAAAAACGGAACGATACGAAACAGAACAAAAAAAAACGATTTTTTTTTCTGTGCACATGTCTAGTCCTAAAGTACTTCTGACATAAGTGCTGGAAGAGATGCTGGGTCCTAAAGTACTTCTGCCATAAGTGCTGGAAGAGATGCTGGGTCCTAAAGTACTTCTGCCATAAGTGCTGGAAGAGATGCTGGGTCCTAAAGTCCTTCTGCTGTCATAAGTGCTGGTAGAGATGCTGGGTCCTAAAGTCCTTCTGCTGCTATAAGTGCTGGTAGGGACGCTGGGTCCTAAAGTCCTTCTGCTGCCATAAGTGCTGGTAGAGATGCTGGGTCCTAAAGTCCTTCTCCTGCCATAAGTGCTGGTAGAGATGCTGGGTCCTAAAGTCCTTCTCCTTCCATAAGTGCTGGTAGAGATGCTGGGTCCTAAAGTCCTTCTCCTTCCATAAGTGCTAGAAGAGATGCTGGGTCCTAAAGTCCTTCTCCTGTCATACGTGCTGGTAGGGACGCTGGGTCCTAAAGTCCTTCTTCTGCCATAAGTGCTGGTAGGCACGCTGGGTCCTAAAGTCCTTCTGCTACCATAAGTGCTGGTAGAGATGCTGGGTCCTAAAGTCCTTCTGCTACCATAAGTGCTGGTAGAGATGCTGGGTCCTAAAGTCCTTCTGCTGCCATAAGTGCTGGTAGAGATGCTGGGTCCTAAAGTCCTTCTCCTGCCATAAGTGCTGGTAGAGATGCTGGGTCCTAAAGTCCTTCTCCTGCCATAAGTGCTGGTAGAGATGCCGTGTCCTAAAGTCCTTCTCCTGCCATAAGTGCTAGTAGAGATGCTGGGTCCTAAAGTCCTTCTCCTGCCATAAGTGCTGGTAGAGATGCCGAGAGAACTTATACGAGGAGAAGTATAAAACATGGACATAAAATGCGGGACTTTTTAGGTGCACTGACATGTGGTACACAGAAAGTGCTTAAAAGTACCACATTTTAATAGATTACAATTAAAAAAAAACAAAAACATTTGTACAGCCACGTGTTGTCACCCATCATACATAGACAGCAAATTCTTTCAATCACGCTTATATTTCAACATGTTTCGCCATTTGCGGCTTCTTCAGGAAAAAGCGTGGGGAACTTACTAATAAAAGCAAATAGATATTTCTATGCCAATATACATAAAACAAGATTGTCCACAAAAGAAAGTGGAAATGGTGAGGAGCACCGGGGCTTTGGGACACCCAGATCTTTTTTGAAATAGTCTTACACAGTAATGAAAATATAAGACAAACATTTATTGAAAAAGCTAAAATGTCACCTCTATCAGAGTAGAGGGCATCACTGCACATTAAAAAAACAAATAGCAATAAACGTGTACAAGGTAATACAATACAGTGAATCCAAGTGGATACTCTGTTACGCATTTTGTCAACGGCTCCGACGCGTTTCGACCACGGTGGTCTTCTTCAGGGGTTTGTCCTTTGGATAGCACAATGGAGGGTTCTCTAAAGTAGACACACACAATGAATATGCTACGTAGCCAAATGTATATGTACAAACATCGAGAGCATATTCCAGAACGAGAACTCATGGAGTCTCACAAAGCTGATAAAATGTTCTCACTGCACACTGATTGGTGATGCCGGAGAGGAGGAGGAGCATAGGAAGATCGCAAGATGGAAGAACAACACTAGCAGCTCATGTTTCCCAGACACAAGAGATAAAAGCAGTATACCTAATGTATATAGAAAGTGTGTCTATGGGAAGGTTTGACCATTCTTCCCGAAGCACATCGGTGAGGTCAGGCACTGATGTTGGAGGAGAAGGCCTGGCTCACAGTCTCCACTCTAATTCATCCCAAAGGTGTTCTATCGGGTTGAGGTCAGGACTCTGTGCAGTCAAGTTCCTCCACCCCAAACTCGCGCCTCCATGTCTTTATGGACCTTGCTTTTTGCACTGGTCCAAATCATTCGGTGGAGGGGGGATTATGGTGGGGGGAGGGGGATTATGGTGTGGGGTTGTTTTTCAGGGGTTGGGCTTGGCCCCTTAGTTCCAGTGAAGGGAACTCTTAAGGCGCCGGCATACCAAGACATTTTGGACAATTTCATGCTCCCAACTTTGTGGGAGGAGTTTGGGGACGGCCCCTCCCTGTTCCAACATGACTGCCCACCAGGGCACAAAGCAAGGTCCATAAAGACATGAAGGAGCGAGTTTGGGGGTCTTTATCAGGTGATCAGCTGAGTGTCCAATCACAGCTGTGTATGGAGGTGAACAGAAGCCGGTTATGGACACTCCTTTCCTCACAGCCTGAGGAGGAGAAGAGAGACAATAACCGGCTTCTCTAAAACGAACATCTACACTGATAATCAGTGCAGTCCCACCAGTGCAGCCAATCTTTACCCACCAGTGCTGCCTTCTCATCAGTGACACCTATTAGTGCCCATCAGTGCTGCCTATCAGTTCAGCCTATCACTTCCACCCATCAGTGCCGCCTTTCAGTGCCCATCAGTGCTGCCTATTAGTTCAGTCTATCACTTCCACCCATCAGTGCCACCTTTCAGTGCTGCCTATCAGTTCAGCCTATCACTTCCACCCATCAGTGCTGCCTTTCAGTGCCCATGAGTGCTGCCTATCCGTTCAGCCTATCACTTCCACCCATCAGTGCCGCCTTTCAGTGCCCATCAGTGCTGCCTATCAGTTCAGTCTATCACTTCCACCCATCAGTGCCGCCTTTCAGTGCCCATCAGTGCTGCCTATCAGTTCAGTCTATCACTTCCACCCATCAGTGCCGCCTTTCAGTGCCCATCAGTGCTGCCTATCAGTTCAGCCTATCACTTCCACCCATCAGTGCCGCCTTTCAGTGCCCATGAGTGCTGCCTATCCGTTCAGCCTATCACTTCCACCCATCAGTGCCGCCTTTCAGTGCCCATCAGTGCTGCCTATCAGTTCAGTCTATCACTTCCACCCATCAGTGCCGCCTTTCAGTGCCCATGAGTGCTGCCTATCCGTTCAGCCTATCACTTCCACCCATCAGTGCCGCCTTTCAGTGCCCATCAGTGCTGCCTATTAGTTCAGTCTATCACTTCCACCCATCAGTGCCACCTTTCAGTGCTGCCTATCCGTTTAGCCTATCACTTCCACCCATCAGTGCCGCCTTTCAGTGCCCATCAGTGCTGCCTATCAGTTCAGTCTATCACTTCCACCCATCAGTGTCAACTTTCAGTGTCCATCAATGCTGCCTATTAATGCAGCCTCATCAGTGCCACCTTTCAGTGCCCACCACTGCCGCCTATGAGTGCCTATTAGTGCCACCTTTCAGTGTCCATCAATGCTGCCTATTAATGCAGCCTTATCAGTGCCTCCTCATCAGTGCCCACCAGAGCCCTTAACATCAGTACCCATCAGTGCCGCCTCATAAGTGCCCATCAGTGCAGCCTATCAGTGCTGCCTATCAGTTCCGCCCATCAGTGCCACCTTTCAGGGCCCCATCAATGCAGCCTCATCAGTGCCACCTACTCAGTGCCCACCAGTGCCGTCCTATCAGTGCCAATCAGTGCCAGCCTCATCAGTGCCCATAAGTAAAAGAGAAGAATCACCTGTTTGTAAAATGTTATAAGGAACCATGAAAACAGTGATTAAACATCACCAAAAGAAAGCTCTAGAGTGTGACGGCGCTGAAAGCTGAAAATTGGCCTGGGCAGGAAGGGGGGTAAAAGTGCCCGGTAGGCAAGTGGTGACCTTACAATTCACACATTTTCTAATGAATTCTTTTAGGGGATTGTGGGTGGAGACTCGCTGGGAGGTTAACTGTCTAAATTGGCCCCTAGTATGTGAGTTAGGGACCTTAGATTGTGAGCTCCTCGAGGGTAGGGACCAGGGCCGCCATCAGGGGGGTACAGGCAGTACACCTGTAAGGAGCCCGGGGGTCCCCAGGGGCCCGGATGGGAACCCCCCTTTTAGGGGTCCGGAGGTTATTAAAGGGCCAATTGTTTTTCTTTTATTTTTTTTAGAGGTCCGGAGGCCCCCAGGGCCCCACATGGCAACCCCCATTTTTTTTATTTATTTTTTATAAATATATATATATTTTTTTTTAATATATTTATATTTTATTTTTTTTATTAAAGAGACTTTTTTTAGGGGTTCGGAGGTCCCCATGGGGCCCGGAGGCCACCAGGGCCCCAGGTGGCAACCCCCCTCTTTTTTTTTATTTGTTTATAAAAAATAAAAAAAAATTTTATAAAAAAAATATTTAATATATTTTTCTTTTCTTTTTTATTAAAGGGCCGATTTTTTTTCTTTCTATTTTTTTAGAGGTCCGGAGGTCCACAGGGGCCCGGATGGCTACCCACTTTTTTTTATTTATTTTAAAATATATATATATATATATATATATATATATATATTTTAATATATATATTTTTTTTATTAAAGGGCCTGTTTTTTAGGGGTCCGGAGGTCCACAGGGGCCCGGATGGCTACCCACTTTTTTTTATTTATTTAAAAAAAAATATATATATATATATATATTTTAATATATATATTTTTTTATTAAAGGGCCTTTTTTTTAGGGGTCTGGAGGTCCCCAGGGGCCCGGATGGCTACCCACTTTTTTTTATTTATTTTAAAATATATATATATATATATATATATATATATATATATTTTAATATATATATTTTTTTTATTAAAGGGCCTTTTTTTTAGGGGTCTGGAGGTCCCCAGGGGCCCGGATGGCTACCCACTTTGTTTTATTTATTTTAAAATATATATATATATATATATATATTTTAATATATATATTTTTTTTATTAAAGGGCCTGTTTTTTAGGGGTCCGGAGGTCCACAGGTGCCCGGATGGCTACCCACTTTTTTTTATTTATTTTAAAAAATATATATATATATATATTTTAATATATATATTTTTTTTATCAAAGGGCCTTTTTTTTAGGGGTCTGGAGATCCCCAGGGCCCCAGATGACAACCCCCTTTTTTATAAAAAAAAATGTTTATTTTTTTTTTTATTTCTTTTATATTTTATAATTTTATTTATTTAAAAAATATATATATATATTTTTTATATATTTTTATTTTATTTTTTTATTAAAGGGCCTTTTTTTTAGGGCTCAATCCGCGGCAGCAGCCAATTCCCCCCCCCCCGCTTCTCAATTTCATACGGCAGCACCCCCCCCCCCCCCCCGGATCTCTGGTAGGGACCGATGTATATGTACAGCGCTGCGTAAATTGACAGCACTATACAAGTACCTAAATAATAATAATAAAGGTTGTGTGAATCTTGGGTGAAAACATTGATAAATAGACCCCCTGAGAGTGAATTCCAGAGGAGGACTTCTTCTCTTGTATGTTCTCCGTCCTCCGACTCCCCCTGCTGGTCACTGAGAGAAGTCCGCTCTTCATTCCTGGGGGGGCGCCGCCATCTACTGGCCTCATTGTAAACTGTGAAGTTTGGAATTGAAATGACAGTAAAACCTCAGATTGCGAGCGTCATTCCTTCCAGAAACATGCTTGTAATCCAAAGCGCTCTTATATCAAAGCATTTCTTTACAGAGTATAAAAGAGAAGAGAGGCTCCTCCTCTAAGTGTAGCAATAAGTTGCTAAATGTTGTACCTTCATTAAATGTAACCATATCGCTACACTTAGAGCAGAGCTGGGCAAACTACGGCCCGCGGGCCGTATACGGCCCGGCGGACCTTTTAATCCGGCCCCCGGATAGCTGCGCCTGTCATATACAGCGCTTCCCCCTTTTCCGGGCACTTTTTTAATTGACAGATCATCACCCATCTCAGGATTGGATGGATGATCTGTCTATCAAAGTTTCCCGGAAAAGGCGGAAGCGCTGTATATGACAGGCGCAGCTATTGGATTGACCCGCGCTATTAACAAACAGGCGGCGGCTCGGCTCGGCTCCTCTCCTACACAGGTAGGATGTAATGTGGGGGGACACCCGGCTGCAATGTGTGGGGGGACACCCGGCTGCAATGTGAGGGGGGACACCCGGCTGCAATGTGTGGGGGGACACCCGGCTGCCATGTGAGGGGGGACACCCGGCTGCAATGTGAGGGGGGACACCCGGCTGCAATGTGAGGGGGGACACCCGGCTGCAATGTGTGGGGGGACACCCGGCTGCAATGTGTGGGGGGACACCCGGCTGCCATGTGAGGGGGGACACCCGGCTGCAATGTGAGGGGGGACACCCGGCTGCAATGTGTGGGGGGACACCCGGCTGCAATGTGGGGGGGGACACCCGGCTGCAATGTGAGGGGGGACACCCGGCTGCAATGTGAGGGGGGACACCCGGCTGCTATGTGAGGGGGGACACCCGGCTGCCATGTGTGGGGGGACACCCGGCTGCTATGTGAGGGGGGACACCCGGCTGCAATGTGAGGGGGGACACCCGGCTGCCATGTGAGGGGGGACACCCGGCTGCAATGTGAGGGGGGACACCCGGCTGCCATGTGAGGGGGGACACCCGGCTGCCATGTGTGGGGGGACACCCGGCTGCCATGTGTGGGGGGACACCCGGCTGCAATGTGAGGGGGGACACCCGGCTGCAATGTGAGGGGGGACACCCGGCTGCTATGTGAGGGGGGACACCCGGCTGCAATGTGAGGGGGGACACCCGGCTGCAATGTGAGGGGGGACACCCGGCTGCAATGTGAGGGGGGACACCCGGCTGCTATGTGAGGGGGGACACCCGGCTGCAATGTGAGGGGGGACACCCGGCTGCTATGTGAGGGGGGACACCCGGCTGCAATGTGAGGGGGGACACCCGGCTGCAATGTGAGGGGGGACACCCGGCTGCTATGTGAGGGGGGACACCCGGCTGCAATGTGAGGGGGGACACCCGGCTGCAATGTGAGGGGGGACACCCGGCTGCAATGTGAGGGGGGACACCCGGCTGCAATGTGAGGGGGGACACCCGGCTGCAATGTGAGGGGGGACACCCGGCTGCCATGTGAGGGGGGACACCCGGCTGCTATGTGAGGGGGGACACCCGGCTGCCATGTGTGGGGGGACACCCGGCTGCCATGTGAGGGGGGACACCCGGCTGCAATGTGAGGGGGGACACCCGGCTGCAATGTGAGGGGGGACACCCGGCTGCCGTGTGGGGGGGACACTCCTGGCATGCAGTGTGGGGGGACACTCCTGGCATGCAGTGTGGGGGGACACTCCTGGCATGCAGTGTGGGGGGACACTCCTGGCTGCAATGTGGGGGGGGAACACTCCTGGCTGCAGTGTGGGGGGGGGAACACTCCTGGCTGCAGTGTGGGGGGGACACCTGGCTGCAGTGTGGGGGGGGGGGGGACACCTGGGTGCAATTGTGGGCGTATCTAGGGGCGGGATTGGGGGCAGGGCATGGTAGGGGTTGGGTGGGGCAACTGGTGGCGAGTACGCCCGGCCCTCCAAAATATTTTTAGTTTCTCATGTGGCCCTATCGAAAAAATAATTGCCCACCCCTGACTTAGAGGCTCCTCTCTTCTATGTTATACTCAGTGGTGACATGACGCTACTCTTATATCAAGACATCGCTTGTATATCAAGGCAAAATTTATTTAAAAAAAATCTTGTCTTGCAAAACGCTCTCAATCCAAGGTTTTACTTATATATTCTTTATTAATCTGAAGTATAAGGTTTGGAATTTAACCCCTTCTTCTCCTCTAAAGTCATTTTGTAATTTCTCACACAATTGCTCAAATCTGTGGGCCAGATTCAGGTGGAAGTTACGTGGCTCTCTTATCTGTAGATACGCCGCGTAACTTCTAACCTGCGCCGTCGTATCTGTTTCCTGTAGTCAGAAAACAAGATACGCCGGGATTGAGTTCAGATACGAGCGGCGTAATTGTATTTCGCCGTCGTATCGGAACTGCAATTTTAAAATGGCCGCTCGGGGCGTTCCCGCTGATTTACGCCGAGAATATGTAAATCAGCGAGATACGCCAATTCACGATCGTATTCGGGCCCGACGCAGTCATTTTCCGACGTTTCCGTAAGAGATACGCGGCGTAAAGAAAAACATGCCCCCCTAGGTGGCGTATCCTATGTTAAGTATGGCCGTCGTCATCGCGTCGAATTAGAAAAAGTTTCACGTCGTTTGCGTAAAACGCCCGTGAATGGGGATTGACGTCATTGACGTTGACGACGAAAACACCGACAGAATTTGGAGCATGCGCACTGGGATACATTGACGGCCGGCGCATGCGCAGTACGTTCGCCGCGGGATCGCGCCTAGTTTAAATAATACACGCCCCCTACCCGCCCAATTTGAATTCCGCCGGCTCATTTTCGCTACGCCGCCGCAACTTTAGGAGCAAGTGCTATGTGAATAACAGTACTTGCTCCTAAAGTTTCGGCGGAGTAACGTAAATGACGAACGTTACGCCAGAATAAAGATTCGCTCTCCTACCTGAATCTGGCCCTGTATATTTGGCTACAAAATAAAAAAAAAAAAAAAAACGAAACATCTTTTCTGAACGTCCTCGTAAAAGAAATGAAGATGGCAGCCGCGATTTATGTTGCTCAAATCTATATTTTGGGAAACAAAAACACTAAAATGAATTGTGTTGCACATTTATACAACCGGAAGACATCAGGGAATGAGAATTATTTCTTATAAAAGAAAGTTTTTATCAGAATTCCTATTAACCACTTCAGCCCCCGACCATTTGGCAGCTTAACCTCTTCCCACCCTGCGGACGACTTCATACGGCCACCGGCCGCGCGCCCGCCGTGTCACACAGGTGCTGATGCGCGTGCCTGTTGGCCGCAATCTCAGCCAGGCCCTCGCGATCGACAGTCACAGACCCAGGGACGTGGAGCCCCCCTTCTTTCATCAGAGTCCGCACAGAGGCCCCCCTTCTTTCATCAGAGTCCCCACAGAGGCCCCCCTCCTTTCATCAGAGTCCGCACAGAGGCCCCCCTCCTTTCATCAGAGTCCGCACAGAGGCCCCCCTCCTTACATCAGAGTCCGCACAGAGGCCCCCCTCCTTTCATCAGAGTCCGCACAGAGGCCCCCCTCCTTTCATCAGAGTCCGCACAGAGGCCCCCCTCCTTTCATCAGAGTCCGCACAGAGGCCCCCCTCCTTACATCAGAGTCCGCACAGAGGCCCCCCTCCTTTCATCAGAGTCCGCACAGAGGCCCCCCTCCTTACATCAGAGTCCGCACAGAGGCCCCCCTCCTTTCATCAGAGTCCGCACAGAGGCCCCCCTCCTTACATCAGAGTCCGCACAGAGGCCCCCCTCCTTACATCAGAGTCCGCACAGAGGCCCCCCTCCTTTCATCAGAGTCCGCACAGAGGCCCCCCTCCTTACATCAGAGTCCGCACAGAGGCCCCCCTCCTTTCATCAGAGTCCGCACAGAGGCCCCCCTCCTTTCATCAGAGTCCGCACAGAGGCCCCCCTCCTTACATCAGAGTCCGCACAGAGGCCCCCCTCCTTTCATCAGAGTCCGCACAGAGGCCCCCCTCCTTACATCAGAGTCCGCACAGAGCCGTCCTTACATCAGAGTCCGCACAGAGCCCTCCTTACATCAGAGTCCTCGTGTCTGTGCAGAGAGAAAAGGGGATGTCAGCGCTGAGGCTGAGCTATGTGAGAGACGAGACATAGCTCAGCCCTGCAGCCATCTACCTCGGAGCCGACACAGGCAGGGCTGCACAGTGGGAGGTGAGCAGCGGCCGTGGCCTGTGTTAACAGAGCTCCAGCAGGCATATTCCTGCTCTGCAAAAACAGCATTTGCTAGTGGCGGCCGGTGGCTGTGCATAGTGTCACCAGCCCGGGGGGGAGATTTCCACCCTGCCCCCCCTACCAGCCCTCCCCCGGTCCTCCCAGCCCAGGAATAGAGAATAATCTTCTGAAATGCAACAAAATGATTATTTGTAATGTCAGCGGGTTCCAAAGCTTTCTATTAATACCGAATGAGAACCTTTTCGTCAGATGACCTTTTTTGGTGGAGATCACCGTGCGATGAAAGTCTGCCCTTATTATGGGATGGCGTCTTCTACAGAACGAGGATTTGCCTAACGAGTTTCCTGCATTCAAATGAGAACGTCGTCCGTTCCCTGAGAATCGAAGGCGTCACCTGAAGGACAGCGATCAGCTGGAAGGAAACATGGAGGCCGCCACTGCTGACTTCCTTCTCATAATGCTGGTGAACTGGTCGTCATGCTGACCTGCTTATTGGATCCTAGCAGGCCCGGGCTGGGACAAAAAATAGGCCCGGGCATTTAAGACTGAGCAGGCCATTTTTTCAGGAACCGGGGGGTGGATTCCATAGACATTCGTGGGGGTGGCTGGTGTCGGGGTCCTCCACACTGTAATATACAGGGGACACCACTGATAGTGCCCCTTTACAGGTAGGACACTTTATATTACAGTGCCCCTGCAATTATCCCCCCCTTTTATTCTCTGCTCACTGTGCAAATCTCCAGCTCCTCCTGCCCCCCTTACATCAGAGTCCACATAGACCCCCCTTACATCAGAGTCCACATAGACCCCCCCTTACATCAGAGTCCACATAGACCCCCCTTACATCAGAGTCCACATAGACCCCCCCTTACATCAGAGTCCACATAGACCCCCCCCTTACATCAGAATCCGCACAGACCCCCCTTACATCAGAGTCCACATAGACCCCCCTTACATCAGAGTCCACATAGACCCCCCTTACATCAGAATCCACATAGACCCCCCCTTACATCAGAATCCGCACAGACCCCCCTTACATCAGAGTCCACATAGACCCCCCTTACATCAGAATCCGCACAGACCCCCCCTTACATCAGAGTCCACATAGACGCTCCTTACATCAGAATCCGCACAGACCCCCCTTACATCAGAGTCCACATAGACCCCCCCTTACATCAGAATCCGCACAGACCCCCCCTTACATCAGAGTCCACATAGACGCCCCTTACATCAGAATCCGCACAGACCCCCCTTACATCAGAGTCCACATAGACCCCCCCTTACATCAGAATCCGCACAGACCCCCTTTACATCAGAGCCCCCTTACATCAGAGTCTGCACAGACCCCCCTTACATTAGAGCCCCCTTACATCAGAGTCAGGAGAGAGGGTGATCTTACTCACCCCAAGATGGAGCCCCCTTTTACTCTCTGCTCACTGTGCAGATCTCCAGCTCCTGCTGCCCCCTTACATCTGAGTCCACACAGACCCCCCTTACATCAGAGCCCCCTTACATCAGAGTCCACACAGAGCCCCATTACATCAGAGTCTTTACAGAGCCCCCTTACAACAGAATCCATACCGACCCCCCCTTACATCAGAGCACCCTTACATCAGAGTCTGCACAGAGCCCCCTTACATCAGAGACTGCACAGAGCCCCCCTTACATCAGAGTCCACACAGATCCCCCTTAAATCAGAATCCGTACCGACCCCCCCTTACATCAGAGCCCCCATACATCAGAGTCTGCACAGAGCCCCCTTACATCAGAGTCTGCACAGAACCTCTTTACATCAGAGCCCCCTTACATCAGAGTCCGCAAAGGCCCCCCTTACATTAGAGGCCCCTTCCATCAGAGTGAGGAGAGAGGGTGATCTTACTCACCCCAGGATGGAGGCTCGGGCACAGGCTGTCTGTAGCATGCATGCAAACTTCCTTCATATCTCCCCGAGTGTGTGGGCGGGGCAGACAGTAGAGGGGCGGGAGGAGGAGGAGCAGTCCGTCAGAGCTGAGAGCTGCAGCCGCTACCGACATCTGTTCCAGCCGGAGAAGACACAGGTATGGCCGCATAGCGGTAGGTAAGCGGCGGCCGTGGCCTGTATTAACCCTGTCCAGGCCACGGTCACCGTTTACCTTGCGCCTGGACATCAAGAGGCCACGGAGCGCCAACCCACACAGTCCCGGCCCACCGGGCAAATGCCCGGTCTGCCCTGTGGCCAGTCCGGGCCTGGACCCTAGTCAACAACCCCA
This sequence comes from Rana kukunoris, assembly GCA_029574335.1. NCBI lineage: Eukaryota > Metazoa > Chordata > Amphibia > Anura > Ranidae > Rana > Rana kukunoris. The sequence goes on from JAJQKJ010001147.1 coordinate 81,991, forward strand.
AAAGTAATGAGGTCAGTGAGTCAGGATACCAACAGGAGTACATTGGCCCCAGTATGTGTATGGATGAATGTGAGTTAGGGACCTTAGATTGTAAGCTCCTTGAGGGCAGGGACTGACGTGAATGTACAATATACACTATATCGCCAAAAGTATTGGGACGCCGGAGGGTTCAATATTGAGATGGCCCCGCCCCTTTGCAGCTATAACACCTTCACCTCTGGATGAGAAGGCCTGGATCGCAGTCTCCACTCTAATTCATCCCAAAGGTGTCCTATTGGGTTGAGGTCAGAACCAGTGATGGTCCTACACCCCAAACTCACTCATCCGTGTCTTTATGGAGCTCGCAGTCACAAAAAAATAATAATCGCAAAATATAAGCGTTTACTGATTGGTTTGATAGCGTCTACAAAATAGGGGATCGTTTTATGGCATTTTTATTATTATTATTTTCTTTTACTAGTAATGGCGGCGATCTGCAATTTTTATCGGGACTGCGACATTGCGGCGGACAGATCAGACACTTTTGACACCATTGTCATTAAAAATAGCCACTGATTACTGTAGAAATGTCACTGGCAGGGAAGGGGCTACCACTAGGGGGCGATCAAGGGGTTAAATGTGCCCTAGGGAGCGATTCACACACAATCAGATTTTCTGCGGACAAAGCGTAAGACTTTTGTCCAAAGGGCGTTGGCCAGGAACTTGCATACGAACGGCAATTAACGAAAACTCGGTTAATCTAATTCTTCTGAAAACTAAAATTCATAAATTCGTAAATTAAAAAAATTGTAAATTCATAAATGTAAAAAAATAAGAAAAGTAAAGGATTTGTAAATTAAAAAAATAAAAAAAAAATCATAAATTAAAAAAATACAAATTTTTAAAAATTAGTAAATTAAAAAAATTGTAAATTCATAAATTAAGAAAATTAAAAAAAATACATATTTTTAAAAATTAGTAAATTAAAAAAAATCGGAAATTCATAAATGAAGAAAATTAAAAAAATACACATTTTTAAAAATTAGTGAATAAAATAATTTGTAAATTCATAAATTAATAAATTAAAAAAAATTGTAAATTAAAAAATTCGGAAATTAAAAATGTTTAAAATTTAAAAAAATTAAAAATAGTTTTTTATTTTGGATTTTCGAATTTTCATTTTTTTTTTGTTTTTTGTTCCCCCTTCTTCTTAATGACATTTATACAGCGATCAGAGCTAAAAAAAAATAGCCACTGATTACTGTATAAATGACACTGTCAGGGAAGGGGTTAACACAAGGGGACGATTAAGGGGTTTAGTGTGTTCCCTCTCTGTGTTCTAACTTCGGGGGGGGGTGGGCTCACTAGAGCATGACAGAGATCACAGGGAGCAGTAGATCAGTGTCCTGTTGCTAGGCAGAACGGGGAAATGCCTTGTTTACATTCTGCCTCTCCATGTCACGATCGTGGGCCACCGGCGGACATCGAGTCAGGCCACGCCAGGGGAGCGACGTGCACGTGCGGGCTAGAATGCGATGACGGAGGAACGTATGGGTATGCCCATAGTTGTGTCATTCCGCCGATGTACATGCTCGTAATCCAAAGCACTCGCATACCAAAGCGAGTTTCCCCATTGAAGTCAATGGAAACGAAAATAATTTGTTTGCATTGACTTCAATGGCATGCAACACCGCATGTGGCCAGAGGTGGCGAGAGCCTCGGAAACAGCCAGAAAGGCCCGAAAGACAGCTCGGCTGAACTCGGCGAACCTCGGAAAGGCTAAGGAACGTAGTATTAACGAGTCTTTCCGAACGGATCCGAATGGCGCTGCTCGGCTCGGGCGCCCCCCCATCTCAGGCCAATTGCGCTACTGCACACCGCTTTGGCCTTAATTCTGCGCGTTTTGCGAGACAACACTCGCAAACCGAGTCAAGATTTTCAAAATACACAGCGCTCGTATTGCGAAAACTCTCGTTAACCGCGTTACTCGCAATCCGAGGTCCCGCTGTAACTGTGAATATAGTGCATAACATATAACAACACAGACATTCATTTGAGGGAGGTTTTTTTTTTCCGGACCCCATTTCCAACAGCGGGGTCATTTTGCTTGTGGGCTTCACAATGCCCAAAAGCAAAATGACAACGGTGTGAACCTAGTTTCATAAACTATCTTTTTTGAATAACTATGCGGAGCGGCCGCCATCAGGGGGGTACAGGCAGTACACCTATAAGGGGCCCGGGGATCCCCAGGGCCCCAGATGGTAACCCCCCCTCTTTTTTTATAATTTTTTTATATAAAAAAATATGTTTTAATAATTTATTTATTTTATTTTTTATTAAAGGGCCAATTTTTTTTCTTTTATTTTTTTTTAGCAGTGCGGAGGTCCCCAGGGGCCCAGAGGCCCCGGGTGGCAACCCCCCATTTTTTCATTTTTTTTTTTATAAAAAAATATATTTAATATATTTTTATTTTTATTTTTTTATTAAAGGGCCAATGTTTTTTTTTAGGGGTCTGGAGGTCCCCAGGGGCCCAGAGATCCCCAGGGCTCCAGATGACAACCCCCCATTTTTTATAAATATATATATATATATATATAAATAATATTATTATTAAAGGGCCCAGAGGGCCCCAGATGACAACCTTTTTTCTTATAATTTTTTTTTAAATGTTTTATATTTTATTTAAATTTTTTATATATAGATATATTTTTATTAAAAGGCTCAGAGGTCCCCAGGGCCCCATGTAATTTTTGTTTACATATTTTTTTATTTATTTATCCCCAGGCAACCCCCTTGTTTTTTTTTTTTTAAAGGTTTATTTCATATATATATATATATTTCTTTATTTTTAATTAAAGGGCCCAGAGGTTTCTTTTTATTAAAGGGCCCTTTATTTCATTTTTTTTGGAAAGGAACCCCCCGCTTCTCAAATCGCGGAAGCCCCCCCCCCGCTTCTCAATTTCAGGCGGCAGCACCCCCCCCCCCGGCCCGGTTCTCTGCTCCAGGGGGCCCATGCCTGAAGCTGTGTAAGGGGCCCCATAATTCCTGATGGCGGCCCTGCGGAGCGGCGGCGGATTGTAAAATAGTAAGTGACCGGATTTATAGTATAAAAATGCAGGATGAAAGGACATACATTTAAAAAATGTGTGGTTGGAACTCGGCTTTCACCAAACACGACATTACCAGAAGGTGCCCGAAGGGTGGTGCTAAAGAGCTGAAAAAGCACATAGTACGTCACTACGTTCGTGTTTGTTGGCCGACAATTATTTGCCGTTTGTATACAAGATAGATTCCTGGCCAACGCCCTTTGAACAAAATTTCAAAGCTGTGTCTGCGGACAATCTGATTGTGTGTACGAGGCTTTAGATTTAACGTGAGTCCAGAATTATCGGCCACTTGGCTCCCTAACACCCCTTTGGCATTTTCTGTTTCTCTAATCCTACAGATTTTCTAGATAATTAATTATTGTAGGATTTTTATCATTTTTTTTTTTTTTTAGTACCTAATTAGGCTGCTGCTGGTGAGTATTGCCTGCACTGGGAATGATTAGTGTTGCTCACGAATATTTGCATTGCGAATATTCGCTAAGAATATTGCATATTCGAGTATTCGCGAATAACTCGAATATCGCGGCGAATATTCGCTATTTCGAATATTCGTAGTTTTTCAAATTTCGTAATCAATTTCGCATTCGCGAAATTTCGCAATAGCAAAATTTCGCAATAAATTTCGCAATTTTTTTTTTTTTTTATAAATGATAGCGAATATTCGTAAATATCGAATATTCGTGATATTTTATCCAAAAAAAATAGCGAAATTTCGCAATCATTTTCGCTTTCGCATATGCGAAATTTCGCTATTTTTTTTTTTATAAAATATAGCGAATATTCGTAAATATCGAATATTCGTGATATTTTATCCAAAAAAAAATAGCGAAATTTCGCAATCATTTTCGCTTTCGCAAATGCGAAATTTCGCTATTTTTTTTTATAAAATATAGCGAATATTCGTAAATATCGAATATTCGTGATATTTTATCCAAAAAAAAATAGCGAAATTTCGCAATCATTTTCGCTTTCGCAAATGCGAAATTTCGCTATTTTTTTTTATAAAATATAGCGAATATTCGTAAATATCGAATATTCGTGATATTTTATAGAAAAAATAAAAAAAAACTCGAAATTTCGCATTGGCGAAAATTCGCATTGCCGAAAATTCGCAAATTTTTTATTTTTTTTTATAAAATATCACGAATATTCGATATTAACGAAATCGAATATGGCGTATTCCGCTCATCACTAGGAATGATACTTGTGACAGGAAGTCAGATAAATCTGTGTGTGTTGTCCCAGACGGAAGATACTTTTCGGCCTTGTTTAGACAATACACCAATTACTATTGGGCGTCGGCTGTAGAAATGGCCAGAGAGGTTTGGGGCGTTAGAAGCCTTCAGCTGTTCAAAATGAAGCAATTAAAGCCCCTATAAATATAGCCTAAGGATGACGACTGATTGCTGCATCCTGAGGCTGTGTGAGTGAAGGAGCAGTCACAAGCACTTCTGAAGAGGTGAGGTGCTGATGGATGTTTCTGGGTGAGAAATATCAAAGAGACTTTTTGTTTCTCTGCTGCAGGACCAGCAGTGTCTGCCCAGCAGTAGGCTGTGCCAGACTCCATAGGTAGGTTCCTGTGTTGGGAAGGTAGACGCCCCAAGTGGCCGGGGTTTATTTTATGTTTTGTTTTGGTTATGCTGTTTTTATGCCTGCACTTCCTCTACTGCCTTTTTGTACAGTTCAGCGTGTAGTGAACCCATCCAGGGGGGTCACACACACCCGCTACCGAGCCAATCCCTCACATACTGTATTACATCTATTCTATTGTATGACCACTAGAGGGTGCAACGACAGTGTGAAGAATACAACTAAGTAGAATCATGTAAAGTTAGTTAAAGATTATGGGCCAGATTCAGAAAGAACTTCCGTCGGCGTATCAGTAGAAACGCCGTTGTAACTCAGAATCCGCCCCGTCGTATCTTTAAGCGTATTCCCAAAGTGAGATACGCTTCAATGTTGCTAAGATACGACCGGCGTATCTTAGCTGCCTATTTACGCTGGCCGCTGGGGGGCGTGTACGCTGATTTCCGTCTAGAATATGTAAATCAGCGAGATGCGCCGATTCACGAACGTACGCCCGGCCGTCACGGTAAAGATACGCCGTTGACGTAAGGCGCTTTCAGGCGTAAAGATGAACCACCAAAAAGATGGCGCAGCCAATGTTAAGTATGGACGTCGGGACCGCGTCGAATTTTTTCAAGTTTTACGTCGTTTGCGTAACTCGTCCGTGAATGGAGCTGGGCGTAAATTACCTTCACGTCGAAACCAATGAGTACTTGCGGCGTAATTTGGAGCATGCGCACTGGGATACGTCCACGGACGGCGCAAGAGCTGTTAGTAAAAAACGTCAATTACGTGGGGGTCACACTGAATTTAAATAAAACACGCCCACATCAAACACATTTGAATTAGGCCGGCCCTTTTACGCTGCAACTTAGGGAGCAAGTGCTTTGTGAATACAGCAACTGCCTCTCTAATTTACGGGAGAGGGGGAGAGAGAGAGAGAGGGGGAGAGAGGGAGAGAGGGAGAGGGAGAGAGGGAGAGAGGGAGAGGGGAGAGAGGGGGAAGAGAGGGGGGGAGAGGGAAGAGAGGGGAGAGAGGGAGAGAGGGAGAGGGAGAGAGGGGAGAGAGGAAGAGAGGGAGAGGGAGAGAGGGGGAGAGGGGAGAGAGGGAGAGAGAGGGAGAGAGGGAGAGAGAGGGAGAGAGAGGGAGAGAGGGGGAGAGAGGGAGAGGGAGAGGGAGAAGAGGGAGAGGGAGAGAGGGGGAGAGAGAGGAGAGAGAGGGAGAGAGGGGGAGAGAGGAGGGAGAGAGGAGAAGGGAGAGAGAGGGAGAGAGAGGGGGAGAGGGGAGAGAGGGGAGAGGGGAGAGAGGAGGAGGGGGAGAGAGGGGAGGGGAGAGAGAGAGGACGAGAGAGAGGGGTCTCGGAGAGGAGAGGAGGGAGAGCGCTGAGAGGGGGATCTTTCGCTCTCGAGGGAGAGAGAGTCGCGTCGCGGCCTCGAGGGCGAGAGAGGTCCCTTTCGGGTGGCTCTCGCGAGGTTCTCTGGAGCTGGCGCGAGGGAGAGAGGAGAGCTCTCTTTTGCTCTTCGCTATGGTCTCTTTTTTCTCGCTTTCTCGTCTTTCTCGTCTCTCGTGAGAGAGAGTTGTCGCTCGTTTCTCTTTCTCTCTTGGTTCGAGAGGGGGGATTCTTGGGTTCTCTCTTTTCTCTGGTTCGCTCTTGAGAGGGCTTTCTCTCGGGGTTTGCGGTTCTCTTTCTTTGAGCTTTTGCTTTTTTTCTCTTTTTCTCCTCGGAGAGAGCTGTCTCTTCGCGAGTCTCGCTGGAGAGAGGGGGAGTTTGGGAGAGCTGGGGGCGAGGGAGAGGTCTTCGTCTTTTTCGGGCTTTTTCTAGTCTCTTTTGGCTGCTGAGCTCTCTTTCTCGCGTTCTTCTGCGTGAGAGGCTCTTTCTCGCTGTTTCTCCTCTGCTCCTCGGTCTCTAGGGGAGCTCTGTTTCTGAGGGAGAGAGAGGGACTTACTTTCTCGAGAGAGGGGGTGAGGGAGGAGAGGTCCTTGTCTTGGGAGAGTCTCGAGAGAGAGGGTTTCTTCTTTGGCGGTCGAGAGAGGGAGAGGGAGGGATGGGGAGAGAGAGGGATGTGAGAGGGTCGAGGGGGAGAGAGAGGGAGTTGCTCCGTGAGGAGCTGAGAGAGGGGGGAGAGGAGGTCTGAGAGGGGGGCTTCTGTTTTTGTGAGCCTTCCTCCGGGGAGTCGAGAGGGGG
>JAJQKJ010001907.1:0-85000 GCA_029574335.1 Rana kukunoris
GCTCCCCCCCCCCTCCTCCCCCCCCCCACCCCACCCCCTCCCCGCCGCTCCCCGACCTCCCCCCCCCCCCTCTCCCCTCGTATACATTTTAACGTTGGGCCCTCTCGCTCCCCCCCCACTCGTTGGCCCCCCCCTCTAGTCCTCTCTCCCCCCCTCCTCGTTGGCCCTCTCCCCCCCCCCCCCCCCCCCACGTTGGCCCTCTCTCCCCCCCCCTCGTTGGTCTCCCCCCCCCCCTCCACTCCCTCCCCCCCCAGCCATCGTTGTCCCCACCCCCCCTCACCCCCTACGTTAAGTTGGCCCCCCCCTCCTCTTCCCACTCCCCCCCCTCGTTGGCCCTCCCTCCTTCCCCCCCCCCATTGTTGGCCTCTCTCCCTCCCCCCACCCCCCCCTCGTTGGCCCTCTTCCTCGCCCCCCCCCCCCCCACTCGTTGGCCCTCTCTTCCTCCCGCCCCCCCCCCCACCCCCTCGTTGGCCCTCTCTCCTCCCCCCCATCGTTGGCCCTCCTCCCCTCTCCTCCCCCCCTCTACGTTGTTGGCCCCTCTCCCCCCCCCCCTCGTTGGCCCATCTCTCCTCCCCCCCCCCTCGTTGGCCCCCCTCCCTATCTCCTCCCCCCCCCTCTCGGTTTGACCCTCTCTCTCCCCCCGCCCTCGTTGGCCCTCTCTCCTCCCCCCCCCTCGTTGGCCCTCTCTCCTCCTCCCCCCCCCTGTTGGCCCTCTTCTCCTCCCCCCCCCCCCTCGTTGGCCCACCCCCTCTCTCTCCCCCCCCCCTCCGTTTGGCCCTCTTCCTCCCCCCCTCTGTTGGCATCGCGCTCTCTTCCCCCCCTCCTCGTTGGCATCGCGCCTCTCTTCCCCCTCCTCGTTGGCCTCGCTCTCTTCTCCCCCCCCCCCTCCTCTTTGGCCCAGCTTCTCCCTCAAGACCAGCCCAAAACCCTCCCCGCCATGCAGTGTGTGAAAATAGTATCCTCTGACTATTGATGATCTTTGTATTGATAACATGAGATTTGATTGTATATTCCAGAGCGGGAATAAAGTCTCCATAACCACCACGCCCTTTGAGAACACTTCCATAAAAGTCGGGCCGGCGAGGAAGTCCAGTCACAAGTCTAAAATGGCTCGCCGCAACAAGAAGCCTAAAACCAAAGACGGGCAAGAGAGGTAAATGTGGGATCCCAATGTCGCTGCCTGAGCGCCGCGCCTGGGAGGAGGGGGGGGGGTCCCGCCTGTCTGTATGTACACCACTACTTTACATTGTAGATACAAAGTTTCATTTCTTTAGTGTTGTCACATGAAAAGATACAAGAAATGTGAGGGGTGTACTTACTTTTGTCAGATACTGTAAATGCGATGTCTAGGGACTTATATATTTTTTTTTTTTAGAAATCTTCTGTAATTTGGACTTTTAGGAGTTTTTTTTTTTCCTTCATTGATTTGTCCGTCTTTTTTCAGCAGTAAGAAGAAAAGTTCGCTTTTCCGGAAGATCACAAAACAGTCGTCACTTCTGCACACGAGCCGCAGCCTCTCCTCCCTGAACCGCTCGCTGTCCTCCGGGGAGAGCGTGCCGGGATCTCCGACTCACGTTCTGTCCCCGCGATCCCCGACCCAGAGCTACCGCTCCACGCCAGACTCCGCCCACTCAGGTGAGGGTCACACTGCACCTTTCCAACAGCGGGAGGAACGAGGATTCTTCCTGTATTATCATCCGATCCCTGGCGTATGATTGGTTGTTGGGTCTGAATAAGTTTTACAGTCACTTTCATAATTAAGTTTGTGTGCATCTCATATATATTATAAAGCATGGGGTCCCCAACCCCCGGGACGCAGACCGGTATCGGTCTCTGACCGGTTGATAAATGGCCCGCAAAGCAGGAGGTGAGCGGCGGTCCGGACTATTACAGACTGTGGGCAGAGGGCTGTGTCTCCTCTGCTGGCTATCCCCCCGCTGACGATTTTACCCTATTGGCACGGCACATAGTGGGAGGAGCTGGAGCCCTCTGTCCCGGACCTGCAGCTCCCGGCCCTCTGTCCCCCGATCTGCAGCTCCCGGCCCTCTGTCCCCCGATCTGCAGCTCCCGGCCCTCTGTCCCCCGATCCTGCAGCTCCCAGCCCTCTGTCCCCCGATCTGCAGCTCCCGGCCCTCTGTCCCCCGATCCTGCAGCTCCCAGCCCTCTGTCCCCCGATCTGCAGCTCCCAGCCCTCTGTCCCCCGATCTGCAGCTCCCAGCCCTCTGTCCCCCGATCCTGCAGCTCCCGGCCCTCTGTCCCCCGATCCTGCAGCTCCGGCCCTCTGTCCCCCGATCCTGCAGCTCCCGGCCCTCTGTCCCCCGATCCTGCAGCTCCCGGCCCTCTGTCCCCCGATCTGCAGCTCCCAGCCCTCTGTCCCCCGGGCCTGCAGCTCCCGGTCCCCCGATCCTGCAGCTCCCGGCCCTATGTCCCCTGATCTGCAGCTCCCGGCCTTCTGTCCCCCGATCCTGCAGCTCCCGGTCCCCCGATCCTGCAGCTCCCGGTCCCCCGATCCTGCAGCTCCCGGTCCCCCGATCCTGCAGCTCCCGGTCCCCCGATCCTGCAGCTCCCGGCCCTCGGTCCCCCGATTCTGCAGCTCCCGGTCCCCCAATTCTGCAGCTCCCGGCCCTCTGTCCCCCGATCCTGCAGCTCCCGGTCCCCCGATCCTGCAGCTCCTGGCCCTCTGTCCCCCGATCCTGCAGCTCCCGACCCTCTGTCCCCCGATCCTGCAGCTCCCGGCCCTCTGTCCCCCGGACCTGCAGCTCCCGGTCCCCCGATCCTGCAGCTCCCGGTCCCCCGATCCTGCAGCTCCCGGTCCCCCGATCCTGCAGCTCCCGGTCCCCCGATCCTGCAGCTCCCGGTCCCCCAGCTCCCGGCCCTCGGTCCCCCGATTCTGCAGCTCCCGGCCCTCTGTCCCCCGATCCTGCAGCTCCCAGCCCTCTGTCCCCCGATCCTGCAGCTCCCGATCCCCCGATCCTGCAGCTCCCGGTCCCCCGATCCTGCAGCTCCCGGTCCCCCGATCCTGCAGCTCCCGGTCCCCCGATCCTGCAGCTCCCGGTCCCCCGATCCTGCAGCTCCCGGTCCCCCGATCCTGCAGCTCACGGTCCCCCGATCCTGCAGCTCACGGTCCCCCGATCCTGCAGCTCACGGTCCCCCGATCCTGCAGCTCACGGCCCTCTGTCCCCCGGGCCTGCAGCTCACGGTCCTCTGTCCCCTGATCTGCAGCTCCCGGTCCCCCGATCCTGCAGCTCCCGGTCCCCCGATCCTGCAGCTCCCGGTCCCCCGATCCTGCAGCTCCCGGTCCCCCGATCCTGCAGCTCCCGGTCCCCCGATCCTGCAGCTCCCGGTCCCCCGATCCTGCAGCTCCCGGTCCCCCGATCCTGCAGCTCCCGGTCCCCCGATCCTGCAGCTCCCGGTCCCCCGATCCTGCAGCTCACGGTCCCCCGGGCCTGCAGCTCACGGCCCTCTGTCCCCCGGGCCTGCAGCTCACGGCCCTCTGTCCCCCGGGCCTGCAGCTCACGGCCCTCTGTCCCCCGGGCCTGCAGCTCACGGCCCTCTGTCCCCCGGGCCTGCAGCTCCCGGTCCTCTGTCCCCTGATCTGCAGCTCCCGGTCCCCCGATCATGCAGCTCCCGGTCCCCCGATCCTGCAGCTCCCGATCCCGGTCCCCCGATCCCGCAGCTCCCGGTCCCCCGATCCCGCAGATAGGAGAACATGGAGAGGACTCACAGGTTTGAATCCTGCTCTGCCCTGTCAAAGGTAAGGTCCCTTTCACAATTATATGACTTCAAAGTCGCGCGATTTTACCGCGATTTCAATGAATGCATCAAAATCGGACCAAAGTAGTGCAGGGACTACTTTGAAGTGGGCACTACTTAAAGTCGTGCCGGTATGAATGGTAGTCATTGAAAATAATGGAGAATGACTTTTGCAGTCCAAAATCGTGGGAAAAGTCGTATAAGTGTGAAAGGGGACTAAGGATACAGGGGAGGCAGAGAGTGAAAGGGGAACTGTAATGTAAGAGCGAAATGGGCAGGGGGGCATGGCTGCAAGGGGGCACTGTAAGGGAGGGGTCTGTAATTGCTAGGGGCACTGTAATCCAAAGAGGTATTGTGATATAAATGACAGTACTCATTACAGTGCCCCTTTACATCGGAGCAGCCTTTTAAAGTGCAGTCCCCATTACAGTGCAGCCCCGCCCCGCCCCTTTACATGATGGTGCCCCTTTACAGCGCAGTCCCCATTACATTATGGTGCTTCTTTATTGTGCAATACCCTTTACATTAATGTGATGTTAAGGGGCCCTGTGATGTAACGGAGACTGCCATGTAAAAGGGGGGCTGTGATAAGAAGGGGCTCTGAGGACACCGTGGCACCGCTTTAAAGAGGTAATTGTGATGTAAAGGTTGACTGTGGACACTGATATAAAGGGGGTCTGTGCTGTAAAGGGGGGTTGTAGTGTGAAGGGGGCTGAGGACCGACTCCACGAAAATATCCTGTCTGCCCACCCTTCGTCCCGGTCCCTGGAAATCTTGGCTGCCATGAACCTGGTCCCTGGTGTAGTGACGTTATGACCCCCTGTAGTGACGTTATGACCCCCTGTAGTGACGTTATGACCCCCTGTAGTGACGTTATGACCCCCTGTAGTGACGTTATGACCCCCTGTAGTGACGTTATGACCCCTGTAGTGACGTTATGACCCCCTGTAGTGACGTTATGACCCCCTGTAGTGACGTTATGACCCCCTGTAGTGACGTTTTGACCCCCTGTAGTGACGTTTTGACCCCCTGTAGTGACGTTTTGACCCCTGTAGTGACGTTTTGACCCCCCTGTAGTGACGTTTTGACCCCCTGTAGTGACGTTTTGACCCCCTGTAGTGACGTTTTGACCCCCTGTAGTGACGTTTTGACCCCCTGTAGTGACGTTTTGACCCCCTGTAGTGACGTTTTGACCCCCTGTAGTGACGTTTTGACCCCCTGTAGTGACGTTTTGACCCCCTGTAGTGACGTTTTGACCCCCTGTAGTGACGTTTTGACCCCCTGTAGTGACGTTTTGACCCCCTGTAGTGACGTTTTGACCCCCTGTAGTGACGTTTTGACCCCCTGTAGTGACGTTTTGACCCCCTGTAGTGACGTTATGACCCCCTGTAGTGACGTTATGACCCCTTGTAGTGACGTATAGATGCAATTGGAATTATATGGATAGGGTGTGAGATTCACCCGCTCCCTGGTGACCAATGAGACCACAAGTAACGGGAATACAGAATTGTAGAGTTGTTAGCAGAACAGTAAGAGGGGGGAAATCCTCCCATGGGGAACACCTGTTCAAGATGGTTTTGTGACAGATTTCCTCTCACTTCCTGTTGTGTCTCCAGAACAGGAAATGAAGGAAAATTTCCAGAGATTGCCAAAAAAATCTGATGGGGGTTTCTATCCAAAGAATTGAATGTTTGGCTACACATAGATTTTATTTTTATGGTCTCGGGTTTTGTAAAAAATAAAGTATAATTTTTTTTTTTTTCTCTTTCCTCAGTGGCCGGGAATTCCTCCCAGAGCAGCTCTCCGAGCTCCAGCACTCCCAATTCCCCGGCCAGCTCTGGACACATCCGGCCCAGCTCTCTACACGGACTGGCCCCGAAGCTGCAACGGCAATACCGCTCTCCTCGGAGAAAATCGGCCGGGAACATACCACTGTCCCCTCTGGCACATACACCGTCCCCCACGTCGCAGTCCACCTCCCCCCAACGCTCTCCCTCTCCTCTACCGGGCCACGGCCTGGGCAACTGCAACCTCATGCAATCCTTCCCGGTGAAGCTGCATTCTTCTCCGCCCCTGGTGCGCCAGATCTCCCGACCAAAGAGCGCCGAGCCCCCCCGCTCTCCTCTGCTGAAGAGGGTCCAGTCTGCGGAGAAGTTGTCGGGCTCGCTGTCCTCAGAGAAGAAGCTGGCTTCCTCCCGGAAACACAGTCTGGACATCTCTCACTCCGACTTTAAGAAGGAGATCCTGCAGAGGGACCTGAGCTTGCAATGTCTGCCCGAGTCCCTGAGCGAGAGCGGCGGAGGAGGGAAGGTGGGGATCGGCGAGAAAGGGGCGCTGCAGAAGCCGTCGTCGCGAAAGCTCGGGGCCATTCGCCAGGACAGGGTGGAGAGGAGGGAGTCTCTGCAAAAACAGGAGGCTATCCGAGAAGTGGATTCTTCCGAGGACGAGACGGACGACGGCTCGGAGGATAGTCAAGACGGGAGGAGACTGTCCTTCAGGACGGACCAGGATTCGGGTTCTGGATTCAGTGACGAGAAAGATTCCCTCCAGACCCGACGCAAGAGCAGAAGCGACAGCGACTCCTACCTGCTTCTCGTCTCCCGGAGTAGAAGCGAATCAAAAGCGTCTGGCACCCTTACCCCCAACTTATCCTGTCCTAAGCTGTCAGAGTGTAGGTCTAGAACACTCCCAGAGACTTACCTGACGTCTGCTGCTCAAGCCGCAACTCTAAAGCACAATACCAGTCGTGCCCATATGGGTCCGCAGGTGCTCGCGAAACCACTCCATGAACTGAGCCGCCATGATAGTCCGCAGAGTGCGGGGGCGCAGCCTGGCGTTGCCCTCCCCGTAGACTTCGACAAGATGGAGGTGCCTGTGTGTCCTCAGGCTGGTGTTCCTGAGATCGCCCCCACGTCTTCTGCAGCCACTTCACAGACTGATGCGGTACACTGCTCCGCCCCTGCCACCCCGTGCCCCGCCCCTTCCACCCCCTGCCCAGCTGCTAACGTGCAATATGTGACAACTGCCAGCGACCCAGGGCAGCAGGGACCAGAAAAGCAATGCACTTTACTCGATCCTGGCGAGACCGCGGCAGCGGCGCTGGGTGACAGAGCTGCTTCTCCCGCCACACCGATGGCCACAAGTGTCCTGGGACCGGTGAAGCTCGCCGTGCCGGGAGCCAAGGAGGCCGCCCACCAGTTGGGATCGCGGGAGAACACGCAGAAGAGGTCCGATATTTCAAGGTCCGAGTCCGTTCAGAGCATGAAGAGCGCGTATGCCGAGGGAGCTTTCAGGACATGCTCCTCTCTGAACGAGTGCAACGCGGCCGCCATCGGCCAGCAGACGGACACTAAGAGCTCAGAGCTCCCCTCCTCCGTGGACCACCCTGCGGTCAGGTCTCAGTCACTGGGCGGGCTGAGCCAGAAGCTGCAGGGGGAGGGGAGAGCGGACTGCCCCCCCTCACAGACAGACAGGAAAACATAGCAGCCTTGTGTGAGCCTGGACTGTGTGCCGTGTACATTTCTGTAAAGAGAACCTCCCTTGTCTTTCCGTGTCTGAAGAAACTTGCTTTATTTTTTTCCCTGGATCTGCAGTAAAAGTCTGCACCCCCCCCCCCCAACTGCCTCTTATCAATACAGGGTACCCCCAACCCCCATGCTTCCCATAGACACATCCTGTAGATTCCTTTTCTATGAGCTGATAGGAAGTTATTGCTAGAAGGAGGAAATGGGGGGATGTATAAAGCTGGTCACAGAGAGAATCCGCTTTCTTTCCCCCGGCAGATCTCGCCTAGTTCCCGGCCGTATATCTTTCATTGTCGCCCCTCTGCCGCCTTCACGTATCAATCTTCTTCCATTGATTATCAATATTCCATCTGAAAGTGTTTCAAACCCCCCCCCCCAACTGGGGATTCCAGAGGTGAGCCACCGACCTAGAACGTCCCCCAGCTGGGCAGGGCATAACGTTCCATCAGTGTGTGCACTGACTCTTCTGACTCTATTCTCCCCGACATGTCCCACCCATCGTACTTCAGGGCCCAAAGATGGCGTAACGTCCGATTAATCCCGGGACAATTCTTCTAAAGAAAATGTTCTATACTTGGTGCGGCTTCCACCTGATGAATCCGACAATAGATGGCCTGACACACCGCTCCCCCCTGCGTCCCCCTCCTCCCCCTCTTGTCCCGGTTCCCCCTACATCGCTCTTGTCCCCGTTCCCACTAGCGTTGCTCTCTCGCTGCGTCGCTCTTGTCCCCGTTCCCCCTGCGTCGCTCTCCCGATGCGTCGCTCTTATCCCCGTTCCCCCTGCGTCGCTCTTGTCCCCGTTCCCCCTGCGTCGCTCTTGTCCCCGTTCCCCCTGCGTCGCTCTTGTCCCCGTTCCCCCTGCGTCGCTCTTGTCCCCGTTCCCCCTGCGTCGCTCTTGTCCCCGTTCCCCCTGCGTCGCTCTTGTCCCCGTTCCCCCTGCGTCGCTCTTGTCCCCGTTCCCCCTGCGCCGCTCTTGTCCCCGTTCCCCCTGCGCCGCTCTTGTCCCCGTTCCCCCTGCGCCGCTCTTGTCCCAGTTCCCCCTGCGCCGCTCTTGTCCCCGTTCCCCCTGCGCCGCTCTCCCACTGTGACGCTCTTGTCACCGTTCCCCCTGCGTCACTCTCCCGATGCGTCGCTCTTGTCACCGTTCCCCCTGCGTCACTCTCCCGATGCGTCGCTCTTGTCCCCGTTCCCCCTGCGTCGCTCTTGTCCCCGTTCCCCCTGCGTCGCTCTTGTCCCCGTTCCCCCTGCGTCGCTCTTGTCCCCGTTCCCCCTGCGTCGCTCTTGTCCCCGTTCCCCCTGCGTCGCTCTTGTCCCCGTTCCCCCTGCGTCGCTCTTGTCCCCGTTCCCCCTGCGTCGCTCCTGCGTCGCTCTTGTCCCCGTTCCCCCTGCGTCGCTCTTGTCCCCGTTCCCCCTGCGCCGCTCTTGTCCCCGTTCCCCCTGCGTCGCTCTTGTCCCCGTTCCCCCTGCGCCGCTCTTGTCCCCGTTCCCCCTGCGCCGCTCTTGTCCCCGTTCCCCCCTGCAGCCCCCTCTACCCCTTCATCACTTTCCTCTCTGTGATCGCCTTTGTAAACCCCCCGACCACCGCTTACTGCTGAGACTATTTACCACTCGCTGAGTCTACTCAGCGCATCAATATTAATCTACCACTAATGATTCCCAGGAAGTGGTTACTTTTCTCATTTAACAAGAAATTTATAATTTCACGCTTAACATTTTGTTTTTTCTTGGCAAATTTCAAGTTAGAATTGTCCAAAAATTATTTAATGTCTGTAACCCAGAATAATTCCGACTTTCCATCAATGTACAAATTATTTTCATGGAATGGGGTGGTCAGATGATCTGACAGATTCTTCCTGCTCCCTCTTCTGTCCCTATGCTGTCATTACAGGTCTGACATATCGGCTCCCTCTTCTGTCCCTATGCTGTCATTACAGGTCTGACATATCAGCTCCCTCTTCTGTCCCTATGCTGTCATTACAGGTCTGACATATCAGCTCCCTCTTCTGTCCCTATGCTGTCATTACAGGTCTGACTTATCAGCTCCCACTGCTGTCCCCATGTTGTCATTACAGGTCTGACTTATCAGCTCCCTCTTCTGTCCCTATGCTGTCATTACAGGTCTGACTTATCAGCTCCCTCCTCTGGCCATATGCTGTCATTACAGGTCTGACTTATCAGCTCCCTCTTCTGTCCCTATGCTGTCATTACAGGTCTGACTTATCAGCTCCCTCTTCTGTCCCTATGCTGTCATTACAGGTCTGACTTATCAGCTCCCACTTCTGTCCCCATGTTGTCATTACAGGTCTGACTTATCAGCTCCCTCTTCTGGATCCTTGTTGTCATGACATGTCCTCCCTCTTGTTTCCTTTTTTTTATTGTTATTTTAAGCTCTAAGGTACTTTTTTTTTTTTTTTTGTCATGTTTACAGTTTGTATAGCATTTAAACAGTGAGCTGTTTAGCCGCAGATAGAAATAGTGTAGCCGGGTAGTTAGGTAAAGAGGAGGAGCTTAGCGTGTGCTCGGGGGGAGAAGTCCGTTGTGTTGTAGTTTGCGCTCAGCGAGTTTCATTATCGAGGCTCCGGGGGAGGTGGTTCTGCCGCTTGCTGTGGACTGTCCGTGTCACACGTATGTGGAGTGACGTGCGTAGCGCGCCTTTATGTTGGCGGTGTCCTTTTAGAGAGAGATATGGACACTGTAAGTGACAACGTTTACAGTACGGGGGAGGGGGGTGCACATCGCGACGTTGGGTCCGGTCATTCTCGGAGTCCCCCCGTCGGGTAAGACATTTCTATATTGTATTGGACTGTCGGTCGGATTTACTAACCCGCCCCCCCCCCCCCCCCCGCGCTGGGGGTGTGCTCACTATTCAGAGGTGCTGCCATTGGCTGCCTTCATCTTCTAGCCTGTAGTAGGAATTATTAGATATCGGTCCTGGAACCACTGAGGAAATGTATCATTTATTTCCTGTATTCTCCGAAGGTTCGATCCCGGGGGCGCAGAACCCCCATCTGCCCAACCAGACGGCGCGATTACAGGAAGCTTCTGTTTACTGCAGCAGTGTGTGAAGGTTTAATTGCGAGCGCGCATGCGCGGTGCCCACTGTGAAGGTACTTCAATGTGTGCGTGTGGCGCTTTATTTCCATTTTTTATACTCTTACATTGGGGGGGGGGGGGGGTTGACCTGCTCTGGTTAGACATAGCACTCGAGTGTCGAGAGAATTGAATGAAAGGTGTGTGTGGATTTTTTTTGTTTTCTTTTTTCATTTTGTTGAAAACGGTCAAAACAGATCGTTCGTCTCGAGTCAGGGGATGGCGCTTCGGAGAACGAGGGTGTCGATGTTGCTGGGAGTGCTCATGTATGACTGCAGAGCAGTGTGGCGCGGCGCCACCCACTCACATCCAATAAAATGATTTTGCTTCTATCCATCTGCGAGTCGTTATTTTGGGGGGGGGGTGACGCTGTGTGTTGGGGGGTGGTAAGAGAAAAAAAGAGGAGGCAAATAATGGAAGGGTTCACGTTCAGTGCGCACAGAATGAAGGCACTTATACAATACCCAAAAACAGTGGCGTAGTGTGGGGGGTGCAAGGGGAACCACCGCCCCAGGCGCAAAATTTAGAGGGGCGCTGTCACGAGTGTGGAGGGTGCACCAACAGATGGGAACATCACCACTCCAGACTTTACCAGTCATTTTCAAGCATGCTCTCCTCTTCCCTACAGCCACCGCTGTCTCACACAGTGGATCATGTGACTAGAATGGAGCTAGCTGAAAACAGGTAAGTCCGCCGGTCAAGGGGGCACAAATTACTTGCCTCGCCCCAGGCGCTGACAACCCACGCTACGCCACTGCCTAAAAATAAAAAAGTTTCCTCCAGTAGAATAGATATTATCCCAGTCTTAGTCCGGAGGGTTCAATATTGAGTTGGCCCCACCCTTTGCAGCTATAACAGCTTCAACTCTTCTGGGAAGACCGCCCAGAAGGTTTAGGAGGGTGTCTATGGGAATGTTTGACCATTCTTCCAGAAGAGCATTTGTGAGCTCAGGCACTAAGGTTGGATGAGAAGGCCTGGCTCACAGTCTCCTCTCTAAGGTGTTCTTTCGGGTTGAAGTCAGGACTCTGTGCAGGCCAGTCAAGTTCCTCCACCCCAAACTCGCTCATCCATGTCTTTATGGACCTTGCTTTGTGCCCTGGTGGGCAGTTATGTTGGAACAGGAAGGGGCCATCCCCAAACTTTTTCCACGTAGTTGGGATCATGAAATTGTCCAAGATATCTTGGTATGCTGACGCCTTAAGAGTTCCCTTCCCTGGAACTAAGGGGCCCCTCCCCAGCACACCATAATCCTCCCTCCCCAGCACACCATAATCGCCCCTCCACCAAATGATTTTGACCGGTCTACAAAGCATGGTCCATAAAGACATGGATGAGCGAGTTTGGAGTGGAGGAACATTCAGTAGAAAAAAAAAATCTTTTACTTGACAGGTTACATTAAACTGGCTTTATCTGCAGATGAAGTTCATCCCTTTGATCTGTGGATGAAGAAAAACAGTAAGATACAAAAAGAAACAATGTTTCTTTTGGCTGAGCGATGTTGTTGAGCAATGTTGTTGATAAGCATTGCCCTGCTAATTCTTCATAACCCACCTCCATTCTATAATACTGTGCCCCCTGCACCCCCAGACTCATCACCATGACTTAAGAGTCTGGGGGTTCAGCGAGAGCAGTGTCATATATGGGGGGGGGGGTTATGAGTCTGGGGGTGCAGGGAGCACAGTATTATATAATGCAGGTGGGTAATGAATTTGTGGGTACAGGGAGTACATTATATGATAGAACACTGTGCTTCCTGCACCCCCATATATTAATTTTCCTGCACCCCATAAACCAGCCTCTCATCCTCTTCTCTGATCTCATCCCTGCAATCTCCCACTGATATCCCTACGCAGGACCGGATCACAGGCACATCCTTCGCTCTGTGCAAAAATGAGTGTAGTGACAGCTGACCGTTTATCTGTCTCCTTCTAGCCGGTGTTCTGTTGATTACTGCATCTGGTAATGCCTTTGATGATCTGCGCATTCGTAGTGTTGACGTCACTACTGCGCATGCGCAGATTGTCTGAGGCATTATTCCATGCAATAATCGACAGGACACCGGCTGGAAGCAGACAGATATGGTGTCGGCTGTCAACAGGTGAAACCCGCTGACAGCTGAATGAGTCATCGGTTGTTAAGGACACAGCGGCCTCGCTCCTTTAACAACCGATAATCGGCGGTAAATTTTTTTGTGGTCCACGCCTGCTTTGGCCTCTATCTGCCGCTTGGCGGACATTTTCTCGTGGTCCACACCATTTTACAGTACCGCCGCTTGGCAGCCATTTTGCGGGGGCTTTTGGCTTTTAGAGGTGTATTAAAACAGCGCGAGTCTGCAGAGCAACGCTGCGGAGGGTCAGACTGGTGCAGGCAGCTGCAAGGAGCAGCTCAGTAGGAAGCGGACGGCAGCTGTGCGGTACCGTCCAGGGTTGCAAGTCCTCTGGGGGGGGAGCCCCTTATCTTTGTGGCAGCTAGGAGGGTGGGCTGTTGTACCTTGCCTTGGAGCCCCTGTGGGTGTCAGGCGCGTGGGTCAGAAAGGCAGACGCCTTTCCCTCTGAAACACCAGAGCTAGCAATTGATGCCCCTGCACCCGATGTAGCGGTGGATGCTATGTCGGTGATCCTGGAGGTTTTGTTGCCAAGGTGGAAGTGGCACGGGGGGTGAAAAGCACCCCCGCCAACTCTGATGCAGAGTCGGGTTCAGCTATGGCTTTTGACCCTGACTCTGATGTATCTGGGATGCGGACTGAGACCAGCCGGACAGTGAGGATGGGTCCGGGTCAGCACGCGAAAAGGCTCTAGTAGGTGATCTTATGAGTGAGTCTGCGGAAGCAACAGAGGCGTCAGTCCCTTTCGGGTTCCGTAAGCTGACCCTTGCGGCTAAGGTGTTTCCTTCTGTGTCTTATCTAGACAAACTTTTATACAAGGAGTGGGACAAACCACAGTTTTTTTTTAGTCCCTACAAATTTGGCGGTGCGTTACCCTCTTGAGGAGAGTTTCCTGAAACAATGGTCCTCTCCTCCGATAGTGGACCCTTCAGTGTCCAGATTAAACAAGGTAACTACGATTCCGATAGAAGGGGCTCCTGCTTTTAAGAACCCTTCAGGCAAGTGGGCTGATGTGGTCACCCGCAACCTATACACGGTGGTGGGCTCGGCTGTGTGCCCAACGATGGTTGGGGCCCTGGTGTCTCAGACACTCACTGAATGGGCAAAGATACTGCTCAATGGGTTAAAGGCACGTCGGGCTCCCTCGGACAAGGTAGCTCTGGCCGAAGAGTTGATACAAGCCTAAAATCCGGGTGAACCGCCTAGTCAGGACCTCCCTAGTTTGGTGAATGACATCACCGACACTTTCGTTCCTTTCTTTACACTGGCTGGTGGTCATGACGGACACCAGCCTTTCTGGTTGGAGGGGGAGTCTGGGAGGTTCAGTCGACCGAGGGTCACTGGACTCTGGAGGCTTCCCACTTGCCTATTGATGTCCTGGCACTCTGGGCAATCGGGCTGTGCCACTCCACATGGTCTCAGAGGCTACAGGGGGTGTCCAGTCAGCATCCAGTCGGACAATGCCATGCCGGTGGTGTATGTCAACCATTAAGGAGGAACAAGAAGCACGGCTGCAGCATCGAAGGTCGCTCACATCCTAAGGTGGGCAGAAAGGAGCGTACCGGCCCTGTCAGCTGTATACATTCCGGGCATGGAAAACTGGCAGGGGGACTACCTGAGTCACCAGATGCTGGACCAAGGAGAATGGTCTCTGCACCCGGATGTGTTTCAGCTCCAAAGATGGGGCACGTCAGATGTAAATCTTCTGGCGTCTCGACTCAATCGGAAGGTATTGAGTTTTGTGGCCAGGTCAAGAGACCCATGGGCAGACACGACAGATGCGTTGGTGGCACCGTGGAGTCGGTACCAGCTAATCTATGCCTTCGCTCTGAAGCTCCTTCCTCATCTGCTTCGCAGAGGGGATCCCAAAGATCCTAATTGCTCCTGACTGGCCTCGGTGTCCTTGGTACGCTGATCTAATGTGTCTAGTAGCAGACATTCCTTGGCGTCTACCGCTGAGAGAGAACCTGCTGTCTCAAGGTCCTATACTTCATCCTGCTTTACAGTTGCTTGCTTTAATGGCATGGCCATTGAAAGCCAGGTGCTAAGACTGTGGCCTGTCGGGTTCAGTGATTTCTACCATGAGTCCTCGGAAGCTCTCCTCTAGGAAGATTTACCATCTCACTTGGAAGGCCTACATATCCATTTGTGAAGAAATGAGGTGTAATACATGTACTTATTCAGTTTCCAGAGTCTTGCTGTTCTTACAGCAGGGGGTAGACCAAAAGTTTGCCCTAAGTACGATCAAGGGGCAGAATTTCTGCCCTGACTGTCTCTTTTTTTTTTCAAAGTCCCCTGGCGACTCACTCTCTGGTGAGTACATTTGTATAGGGGGTTCGGCATGTGGCCCCTCCGGTCTGTCCTCCACTACCTCTGTGGGACCTGAACCTGGTCCTCTCTGTGCTTCAGAAATCACCGTTTGAAAACATTGGGAAGCTCAGAAGGTTGTCTTTTTGGTGGCTATTATGTCAGTTAGATGGGCTTCTGAGCCGGCGGCCTTGTCATGCAAGGCCCCCCTATATGGCCTTCCACAAGGATAAGGTGGTGGTGCTGCTGCGTACGCAACCTTCTTTTCTTCCTAAGGTCATTTCGGCCTTTCATCTCAATGAGGACATTGTGCTTCCATCCTTGTGTTCTCATCTGTCGCTTCCTAAGGAGGCGGCGTTGCATTCCTTGGACGTTGTCCGAGCTCTGAGAGTATACTTATCTAATACTGCTCCGTTCCGGAGGTCAGACTCACTGTTCGTGTCTGTGACTGGTCCTAACAAGGGCCTTGCAATCTCGTCGGCCACCATCTCGAGGTGGATCAGGCAGATCGTGATTCAGGCTTGCGCCATTAAGGGGCGGGTGCCTCCCTTTCCTGTCACGGCGCATTCAACCAGGGCAATAGGTGCCTCTTGGGCTTTCCGACATCAAGCGTCTGTTGCCCAGATGTGTAAGGCAGTGACCTGGTCATCCGTTCACACTTTCACAGAATTCTACAAGGTTGATGTGAGTGCATCTTCGGATGCTTCTTTCGGCCGCAAAGTTTTGCAGGCGGCTGTTTAATATGCAACTCCAGTTGAGGAGCTCCGTTTTGAGGTGAAGTTTATTATATGCTGTTCCCACCCCCCGTTTGTGACACTGCTTTGGGACGTCCCACTTTGTCAAGATTAAGGCTGTGTCTGTCCATGAACGAAAGAGAAAATAGGATTTTATACTCCGTAAAATCCTTTTCTCTGAGTTCATGGACGGACACAGCACCCATCCCTCCTTTTTAGGTTTGTACTGCTTTTTGACGAACTGCGCTGCGGGATGCAGACAGGGCCGTTTGAAGGAATTGGGGGACCCCAAGCAAAATGGACATGGAGACCCCCCCCCCCCAAGTGTACTAGTGTACCCATCAATTGTCACTACTGTGCCCCATCAGATGCTGCCAGTGTGCCCACCAATTGTAGCTACTGTGCCACATCAGATGCTGCCAGTGTGCCAATCAATTCTTGCTACTGTGCCCCATCAAATGCTGCCAGTGTGCCCATCAATTGTCCCTACTGTGCCCCATCAGATGCTGCCAGTGTGCCAATCAATTCTTGCTACTGTGCCCCATCAAATGCTGCCAGTGTGCCCATCAATTGTCCCTACTGTGCCCCATCAGATGCTGCCAGTGTGCCCATCAATTCTCGCTACTGTGCCCCTTTAAATGCTGCCAGTGTGCCCCATCAATTCTTGCTACTGTGCCCCATCAAATGTTGCCAGTGCGCCCATCAATTGCTGCCACTGTTTTTCATTTGCTTTGCTCACCTTTTTATCTGGACTCTCTGTCACTCAGTCTGGTCTGGTGGGGCCGTTCGGGTGGGAGGAGGAGGGGGTTCGAGGCCCTGGGCTGCAGCGGAGGTCCTCGGGAAGGGAACAGCTGGCTGAGTCGAGCCGTGGATCTAAGGCACTAGTCTGGCATGGCAGAATCCTGCCGCGCTGACTCCGCCGAAAGGTCACTGACTGGACTGGAGGTCGGAGGGAGGACTCGGAGTCAGCGGTGAGTGCTGCTGTTCTCTCTCTGCTGCTGCTGCACACTGAGTGAGCACTCAGTGTGCACTTTCTGTCAGTCCGGCCGGGATCCGGACACTGAATCTCATGTACCGCGCGGTACTCAGCCGGACTGACAGGAGGAAAGAAGAGGAGCTCGGCCACGCTACAGCCTGAAAAGGGGAAGTTGGGGGCCCCAGGCCAACTCGGGGGCCCCCAGCAATTGTTTGCTTTGCCTGTCCTGTAGCGAAGGCATCATCCCGGTACCGTTGTTTAGAGCCGGCGATCGGCTATCCAAACATAACAACCGATGCGGCTAAAAGCCGCTCGGTTGTTATGGCGGAGGAGCGGGAGGGGGACATTCCCCCCCTCTCGCCGCTCTGACCGGGCCTCCCGATCCTCAATCCGGCGCCTCCATCGTCTTGGCGTGGACTGAAACTAAGCCGTAAACGGCTTTGATTCAGTATCCGCATTGAAAACACAGAAGCGACGTTTTCTCGGCTGTCAATGGCGCCGGATTTAAAAAAAGTACACAGTATTCAGAATCGTCGTTTTTGGCGATCTGAATACTTTGAAGTGCAAAGGAGGGATTGGGGGTCCTTTTAGACCAGGGATCCTCAAACTACGGCCCTACAGATGTTGTAGAACTACACATCCCATGAGGCATTGTAACACACTGACATTCACAGACATGACTAGGCATTATGGGAATTGTAGTTCCTGAACAACTGGAGGGCCGTAGTTTGAAGACCCATGTTTTAGACTCAGAACCCCCTCCATAAAGAGTACCTGTCACCACAAATTACTGTCACAAGGGATGTTTACATTCCTTGCGACAGCAATAAAAGTGATCAAAATGTAAAAAAAAAAAAAAAATCACAATTTAATATTATAAAAATAAATAAGAAAAAAAAAATGTAAAGCGCCCCCCTCCTCGCGAGCTTGCGCAACAAAGAAAACGCATACGGAAGCCGCGCCCGCATATAAAAACGGTGTTCAAATCGCACATGTGAGGTATCGGCGCGATCGTAATAATTCTAGCACTAGACCTCCTCTGTAACTCTAACCGTGTCGCCTATGGAGAGTTTTAGGTACCGTCGTTTGTCGCCATTCCACGAGTGCGTGCGATTATAAAGCGTGACATGCTTGGTATCTATTTACTCGGCGTGACATCATCTTTCACATTATGTAAAAAAAATTGGGTTAACTTTACTTTTTCATTTTTTTTTTAAATTCATGAAAGTTAATTTTTCCCAAAAAGTTGCGTTTAAAACACCGCCGCACAAATACCGTGCGACATAAAATATTGCAACAATCGCCATTTTATTCTCTAGATTCTCTGCTAAAAAAAAAATATATATGTAATGTTTGGGGGTTCTAAGTAATTTTCTAGCCAAAAAATACAGATTTTAACTTGTAAACACCAAATTCATAAATAGGCTTAGGCGTTAAAAGGGTTAACACTTCCTACACGTTTCTGCTGCCTAGTCACTCCTGAATGAAGGTTTATACCCCCAAGAATAAGGCTGCGGCCCTCCATGAACTCGGAGCCATTCTCTGTAATCCCGAGAGATGATTGTGTGAATGCTTTCACTTACAGGTCCACCCCCCCCCCCCCCCAGCATGTGATTGGGCTTTTAAAGGAGAAGCAGGAGACTGATGAGCTTACCTCTGCTCCTCCCTTCTCCTTGCATTGCAATTCACCTGATTGGCTGCTTTGTACTGCTTCTCCCTCTGCCCGTCTGAGCTCTGCTGTACAGCAACTGTAAGTGGCTGATACCAGGTCAGGTTCGTACACCGATTGCATTAAATCTGTTCTCGGGTAGTGACTTGTGGCCCCCGGAGGGGCGGGGCCCTTGTGTGGTGACTGATAGTGAGATGTTTCCTGAATTGTGATTTTTCTTCTTCTGCCGAGTAATTCATTTTCTCTCTGTGTGTACTCCGGCTGCTTCTGATATGTTAATCGTATTTATCAGAAGAAAACGCCTGGAGGGCGCTAATCAACATCCATGCCCCCCTCCCCCGCCCGCAACCGCCAACCCTGTTTGCCCTCTGGCGTCATGTTCATTAATTAGACTCAGGATATGAATATTCTCCATGTGGTGTGAATGCCGACCGGTGGTGGGGAGCTCTTCCCATTGTGTTCTGTGCGGGAGGGAAATATTCAGTCTGATCTCTTTTATTGGCTCTCAGGACCCCGGTGCCCCTCTCAGGATCCCGGTGCCCCTCTCAGGACCCCGGGACTCCTCTTAGGACCCTGGAGCCCTTCTCAGGACCCTGGGACCCCTCTCAGGACCCTGGTGCCCCTCTCAGGACCCTGGTGCCCCTCTCAGGACCCTGGGACCCCTCTCAGGACCATGGGACCCCTCTCAGGACCATGGGACCCCTCTCAGGACCCTGGAGCCCCTCTCAGGACCCCGGGACCCCTCTCAGGACCCCGGGACCCCTCTTAGGACCCCGGCACCCCTCTTAGGACCCCGGCACCCCTCTTAGGACCCCAGAGCCCTTCTCAGGACCCTGGTGCCCCTCTCAGGACCCTGGTGCCCCTCTCAGGACCCTGGAGCCCTTCTCAGGACCCTGGTGCCCCTCTCAGGACCCTGGGACCCCTCTCAGGACCATGGGACCCCTCTCAGGACCCTGGAGCCCCTCTCAGGACCCCGGGACCCCTCTTAGGACCCCAGAGCCCTTCTCGGGACCCCACTTAGGACCCTGGAGCCCCTTCTCTTTGTGATGGAGGACGCTTCATATTCGGCTCCCCATCACACAATGCTACGGAAGTGACGTAGCGGCCAAACGCAGGACCCTGGGACCCCTCTCAGGACCATGGGACCCCTCTCAGGACCCTGGAGCCCCTCTTAGGACCCCAGAGCCCTTCTCGGGACCCCACTTAGGACCCTGGAGCCCCTTCTCTTTGTGATGGAGGACGCTTTATATTCGGCTCCCCATCACACAATGCTACGGAAGTGACTTGGCGGCCAAACGCAATTGTGATGCGTTCCAATGGATTTACGACAGTACACACCAGCGAAGCCGTCATTCAGGACGACGTGGACTTAGAGGTAAGTGGCCAGTCGCTCCGCTCGCTCGGCCTCCTGGCTCTTTTTTTTAACATCCTCCAATCCACGGGGATGTTAAGGAATGAGCCTGGATGCCGAACGAGGTTTCGCTGGTGTGTACTGTCGTAAATCCATTGGAACGCATCTCAGATGCGTTTGGAACGCATCGCGCATGCGCAGTTGGCCGCCACAGCACTTCCGC
This sequence comes from Rana kukunoris, assembly GCA_029574335.1. NCBI lineage: Eukaryota > Metazoa > Chordata > Amphibia > Anura > Ranidae > Rana > Rana kukunoris. The sequence continues at coordinate 19,732 of JAJQKJ010001907.1, forward strand.
AGCAGTCTGTGATGGGGGAGCAGAGTATGACGGTACAGTGGCTGTCTCCAGTTCACTGTTAGGGGGAAAAAAAACTATAACACTAACACATAAATATTACAAAACAAAGTAACCACTTGCCGACCAACGCGCGCCCATTTACGGTGGCAGAAGAATGGCATGGACAGGCAAATGGGCGTATTTATACATCCCTTTAAATTTGCCGGCATGTGGGCACGCACGTGCCGCCGCCAGCACGTACTAGTGTAAAACCAACTACACCTTTATGGTAAAAAATAATAATATTGCACTTGCAGAAAAGAGCAAATAAAAAAGCACGGAATAAAAAGAAGTCTGGCTTGCATAAAGCACCCAACTTTCGGGATCTCCGTAACCCGGCGACGTCGGCACGTTCCTCCTTCTGGCGCATTTTTGTCACAAGATGACGTCGTCCTGAGGCACGGGCGGTGTGCTGACCGGAGAAATCTGATGCCAGCTCTAGAAAGGATCACGCTCCGTATGGGAAAGGCCAACCAGACGTCTCGCCACTCTCGTATGAGTGTACACCTCCACCTCCAGCATTCAAAGGACAATGAGCCAGGATTCCCGAAAAGAAAAAACTTACTATAGTGTAAAACCAACTACACCTTTATGGTAAAAAAAAAAATGGTATTGCACTTACAGAAAAGAGAAGATTTTATAAGGGTATGTATGACAACCAACCATGCCTCAAAAAGGATCCAATCTGTTCGGAGTGGGTGCCATATTGGTTGGTTATCATACCTATCCTTGTAAATTGGAAGGGTGCCCATTTCCAAAATGGTGGAATTTTGACCAGCCGCCCCAGACTCAGTTCGAGGTGTGGTTCTGTGTTTGTTATATAAGCGGTGAGTCAGTGCCCCAGGATGACGTCATCCTGTGACGAAACGCATCTGGCGGAGGGGACGTGCTGACTTTACAACGTTATTAAGAGGAATGCCTTCTGAATGCAGAGGTGGAGGTGTACTCCTTGGTCCTTGCGAGAGTGGTGAGACGTCCTGGTTGCCCTTTCTCATACGGAGTGAGATCCTTATTAGAGTTGGCATCATATTTCTCCCCAGGATAAAGGCCCTGCCTGGGTATTGGCCGCAAGCTTGTTGTCTGGTAAGTATTTATCATTATGAGCTCAACTGATTGTTTCAATTGATGTCATCCTGTGACAAAACGCGTTGGGAGGAGGGACGTGCTGACGTCACACCGTTATTAGGATCGCGGAAGGATCGTGGTTTATGGGTAAGAATATTTTCTATGTGGTGAAGGTGATCATTTGGTGTGGTGGAATAACCGGTCATGAACGACAATCAATAGACATTTACCCTTATGAGGATCGTTTTAATTGATGTGAATCAGCACGCCGCCCGTGCCCCAAGACGATGTCATCCTGTGACGAAACGCACCGGGTGGAGGTACATGCTGACGTTACAACGTTATTAAGATCGGGAAAGGATCAATGGTTTATGCCCCTGACTGGGTAAGAATATTTTCTATGTGGTGAAGGTGATCGTTTGGTGTGGTGGAATAACCGGTCATGAACGACAATCAATAGACATTTACCCTTATGAGGATCGTTTTAATTGATGTGAATCAGCACGCCGCCCGTGCCCCAAGACGACGTCATCCTGTGACGAAACGCACCGGGTGGAGGTACATGCTGACGTTACAACGTTATTAAGATCGGGAAAGGATCAATGGTTTATGCCCCTGACTGGGTAAGAATATTTTCTATGTGGTGAAGGTGATCGTTTGGTGTGGTGGAATAACCGGTCATGAACGACAATCAATAGACATTTACCCTTATGAGGATCGTTTTAATTGATGTGACTCAGCACGCCGCCCATGCCCCAAGACGACGTCATCCTGTGACGAAACGCATCGGGAGGATGTCACAATGTTATGAAGATCGCGGAAGGATCAGTTGTTTTTTGGCCCTGACTGGGTAAGAATATTTTCTATGTGGTGGAGGTGATCGTTTGGTGTGGTGGAATAACCGGTCACAAACAATAATCAACAATAAATAATGTGGGAGCGCTGACCCCGGCGAAACCGCAGTAAACGTGGTCAGTATCAGGAAAAGCTGCCTCTCCGTGGCTGGCGGTGAGCAGTGCCGTGCGGCGGATTGGACGTCACTTGTTCTTCTTGGGTCGGGGGAGGTGACAGGTTCTCTTTCTGATGATCTCATCGGACAGGAAAGTCGTCTTCTATATTTATCTGATGAGGATGTTTATACGAACGCAGATTGGTCATTTCTGGTCGGCGGCTCCTCATTCTCGGGTCACGTGGCCGTGTTGTGAATACACAGTGGTGTGAGATTCCAGGAGGGTGGGGGAGGGGACGGGGGTGACGTATCTGCTGGATCCTCTCGGCGCCTGTTTACCTTAAACAAAGCGGAAATGTTATCACTGTCAATATCTAGCCCGACGTCACCACGCCACTCAGGAATGTAAATCTGCCGGCGTTCTTCTTCCTGGTTGGAGTTCCCCTCTTTGGGGAAGAGCCTGGCCTGGAATAAAGTGATGGTAGAAGTTTAGTGTTGTCACCAGAGCAGGAAGTGTGGGGAAATCCTCCACAGGGGACACCTGTCTACTTCCCTCACTTTGGAGAGATTTCCTCTCACTTCCTGTTGTGTCAACAACAAAAATTAAATCAAAAAAGCTTCTAAACATTCCTGACTCCGCCCAAAACTAAACAATGATCGTCTCTCTACGCCTAAAGTATCAAAAAAGCACCATATTTCCCCTCCCCCACCTCCTGGCAGGTGCGCTATCAGGAATTATGGGGCCCCTTACACAGCTTCAGTCATGGTCCCGTGGAGCAGAAGAACAGGGGGGGGGGATGCTAATTGAGAAAAATGAGAAGCGGGGAGGGCCGTGAATTGAGAAGCGGGGGGTTCCACAAATTGGGGGGGTTTAAAAATAAAAGGGGGGTTGCCATCCGGGTCACTGGGGTCCTCCGGTCCCTTTAATAAAAATAAATAAAAAAATTATTTATTTTATATTAAAAAGGGGGGGGGTTTGCCATCCTGGGGACCTCTGGGCCCTTTAATAAAAATAATTATATATATATAAAAGGGGGTTGCCATCTGGGGACCTCCGGGACCTTTAATAATAAAAAAATGTATATATAAAATGTTTTAATAAAAAAAAAGGGGGGTTGCCATCCCGTCCCCTGGGGACCTCTGGGCCCTTTAAAAAAAAAAAAAGAAAGAAAAAAATGTATTTATTTTATATAAAAAGGTCATCCGGGGCCCTGGGGACCTCTGGGCCCTTTAAGAAAAAAAAAATATATATATATATATAAAAAAGGGGGGTTGCCATCCCGTCCCCTGGGGACCTCTGGGCCCTTTAATAAAAAAAAAAAGAAAGAAAAAATGTATTTATTTTATATAAAAAGGCCATCCGGGGCCCTGGGGACCTCTGGGCCCTTTAATAAAAAGAGAAAAGAAAAAAAAGATACATTTTATTTATATGAATAATAAAAAAAAGGGGGGTTGCCATCTGGGGACCTCTGGGCCCTTTAATTTAAAAAAAAAATATATATATATATATTAAAAAAACGGGGGGGGGGGCCTTTTTATATAAAATAAATATATTTTTTTTTTTTTTTTTTTTTTTTAAAGGGCCCAGAGGTCCCCAGGGGTCAGGATGGCAATCCCCCCTTTTTTTTATTAAAACATTTTATATATATATTTTTTTTTATTAGTATCCCGTCCCCTGGGGACCTCTGGGCCCTTTAATAAAAAGAGAAAAGAAATACATTTTATTTATATATAATAAATAAAAAAGGGGGGGGGGGGTTGCCATCCGGGCCCTGGGGACTTCTGGGCTCTTTAATAAAAAAAATATATATATAAAATAATAAAAAGGGGGGTTGCCTTCTGGGCCCCTGGGGACTCCCGCGCCCCTTACAGGTGTACTGCCTGTACCCTCCTGCCTCCCGGGACCCTCCGTTGTCTTCACACTCACTTATTGTGGGGTCATCAGGACAACGAAAACCTGACAGGGGGTGTAACTCTTCTCGGTTCGGTGAATTCCGGAGACAATAGGAGATGAAATGTAACGAAATGTATCCTCCTGCGCTGATCTGTGTACGGCGCAGTACCAGTGCTGGCCTCAGGGGGGCGGTATTGCTCCATCATGAGTGGTGTCCTTCCCACTCTCAGGTTTCCTTCCTCCTAGGATGGGAGCCGTAGACCTCTGGGGGGGGGGGTGCTCATGGCTGGTGATCCCCCCCCCCCCATACTATATACACTGACCCCTGTGTGATCTGCCTCCGCACTGTGCAGACACTGAAGGGTTAATGCAGTGAATGCATATGTGGCCCCCAGGGGCCAAGCTTTGTTCCTGCTGCACCTGACCGCCGGAGATTATTAACTCCTTACTGACCAGTGATCTCTGTACAGCGCTGCGGGGGAGTGGATGGAAGGAGACATGGATGGATCGAGGGAAGGAGGAATGGATGGATTGATGGAGACATGGGTGGAGGGAAGGATGGAGGGGTGGAGACATACATGGATGGAGGGAAGGATGGATGAGGGAAGGATGGATTGATAGTGGAATGGATGGATGGATGGAGACATGGAGAAATGGATGGATAGAGGAATGGAGACATGGATGGATGGATGGATGGAGACATGGATAGATGGATAGATGGAGGAATGGAGACATGGACGGAAGAATGGAGACATGGATGGAGGAATGGAGACATGGATGGATGGAGACATGGATGGATGGAGGAATAAAGACATGGAGGAATGGAGACATGGATGGATGGAGGAATGAAGACATGGAGGAATGAAGACATGGAGGAATGAAGACATGGAGGAATGGAGACATGGAGGAATGGAGACATGGAGGAATGGAGACATAAATGGATGGAGGAATGGAAACATGGATGGATGGAGGAATGGAGACATGGATGGATGGAGGAATGAAGACCTGAATGGATGGAGGAATGGAGACATGGAGGAATGAAGACATGGAGGAATGGAGACATGGATGGATGGAGGAATGGAGACATGGATGGATGGAGGAATGAAGACATGGATGGATGGAGACATGGATGGATGGAGGAATGAAGACCTGAATGGATGGAGGAATGGAGACATGGATGGATGGAGGAATGAAGACATGGAGGAATGGATGGATGGAGACATGGCTGGATGGAGGAATGAAGACCTGAATGGATGGAAGAATGGAGATATGGATGGATGGAGGAATGAAGACATGGAGGAATGAAGACATGGAGGAATGGAGACATGGAGGAATGGAGACATGGATGGATGGAGGAATGAAGACATAAATGGATGGAGGAATGGAAACATGGATGGATGGAGGAATGAAGACCTGAATGGATGGAGGAATGGAGACATGGATGGATGGAGGAATGAAGACCTGAATGGATGGAGGAATGGAGACATGGATGGAGGAATGAAGACCTGAATGGATGGAGGAATGGAGACATGGATGGATGGAGGAATGAAGACATGGAGGAATGGAGACATGGAGGAATGGAGACATGGATGGATGGAGGAATGAAGACATGGAGGAATGGAGACATGGAGGAATGGAAACATGGATGGATGGAGGAATGAAGACCTGAATGGATGGAGACATGGATGGATGGAGACATGCATGGAGACATGGAGGGATGGGTGGATGGAGAAATGGATGGATAGAGGAATGGAGACATGGATGGATGGATGGATGGAGACATGGATAGATGGAGGAATGGAGACATGGACGGAAGAATGGAGACATGGATGGAGGAATGGAGACATGGATGGATGGAGACATGGATGGATGGAGGAATAAAGACATGGAGGAATGGAGACATGGATGGATGGAGGAATGAAGACATGGAGGAATGAAGACATGGAGGAATGAAGACATGGAGGAATGGAGACATGGAGGAATGGAGACATGGAGGAATGGAGACATAAATGGATGGAGGAATGGAAACATGGATGGATGGAGGAATGGAGACATGGATGGATGGAGGAATGAAGACCTGAATGGATGGAGGAATGGAGACATGGAGGAATGAAGACATGGAGGAATGGAGACATGGATGGATGGAGGAATGGAGACATGGATGGATGGAGGAATGAAGACATGGATGGATGGAGACATGGATGGATGGAGGAATGAAGACCTGAATGGATGGAGGAATGGAGACATGGATGGATGGAGGAATGAAGACATGGAGGAATGGATGGATGGAGACATGGCTGGATGGAGGAATGAAGACCTGAATGGATGGAAGAATGGAGATATGGATGGATGGAGGAATGAAGACATGGAGGAATGAAGACATGGAGGAATGGAGACATGGAGGAATGGAGACATGGATGGATGGAGGAATGAAGACATAAATGGATGGAGGAATGGAAACATGGATGGATGGAGGAATGAAGACCTGAATGGATGGAGGAATGGAGACATGGATGGATGGAGGAATGAAGACCTGAATGGATGGAGGAATGGAGACATGGATGGAGGAATGAAGACCTGAATGGATGGAGGAATGGAGACATGGATGGATGGAGGAATGAAGACATGGAGGAATGGAGACATGGAGGAATGGAGACATGGATGGATGGAGAAATGAAGACATGGAGGAATGGAGACATGGAGGAATGGAAACATGGATGGATGGAGGAATGAAGACCTGAATGGATGGAGACATGGATGGATGGAGGAATGAAGACATGGAGGAATGGAGACATATATGGATGGAGGAATGGAGACATGGATGGATGGATGGAGGAATGGAGACATGGATGGATGGAGGAATGAAGACATGGATGGATGGAGGAATGAAGACATGGATGGAGGAATGAAGACATGGAGGAATGGAGACATGGATGGATGGAGGAATGGAGACATGGATGGATGGAGGAATGAAGACATGGATGGATGAAGGAATGGAGACATGGATGGATGGAGGAATGGAGACATGGATGGATGGAGGAATGAAGACATGGATGGATGGAGGAATGGAGACATGGATGGATGGAGGAATGAAGACATGGAGGAATGGAGACATGGAGGAATGGAGACATGGATGGATGGAGGAATGGAGACATGGATGGATGGAGGAATGAAGACATGGATGGATGGAGGAATGGAGACATGGATGGATGGAGGAATGAAGACATGGAGGAATGAAGACATGGATGGATGGAGGAATGGAGACATGGATGGATGGAGGAATGAAGACATGGATGGATGGAGGAATGGAGACATGGATGGATGGAGGAATGGAGACATGGATGGATGGAGGAATGGAGACATGGATGGATGGAGGGATGGAGACATGGATGGATGGATGGAGGAATGAAGACATGGATGGATGGAGGAATGAAGACATGGATGGATGGAGGAATGAAGACCTGAATGGATGGAGACATGGATGGATGGAGGAATGAAGACATGGAGGAATGGAGACATGGATGGATGGAGGAATGGAGACATGGATGGATGGAGGAATGAAGACATGGATGGATGGAGGAATGGAGACATGGATGGATGGAGGAATGGAGACATGGATGGATGGAGGAATGAAGACATGGAGACATGGATGGATGGAGGAATGAAGACATGGATGGATGGAGGAATGAAGACATGGATGGATGGAGGAATGAAGACATGGAGACATGGATGGATGGAGGAATGAAGACATGGAGACATGGATGGATGGAGACATGGATGGATGGAGGAATGAAGACATGGAGACATGGATGGATGGAGACATGGATGGATGGATGGATGGAGGAATGAAGACATGGATGGATGGAGGAATGAAGACATGGATGGATGGAGGAATGGAGACATGGATGGATGGAGGAATGGAGACATGGATGGATGGAGGAATGAAGACATGGAGACATGGATGGAGGAAATGAAGACATGGATGGATGGAGGAAGACATGGATGGATGGAGGGAAGACATGGAGACATGGATGGATGAAGACATGGATGGATGGAGGAATGGAGACATGGATGGATGGAGGAATGGAGACATGGATGGATGGAGGAATGAAGACATGGATGGATGGAGGAATGAAGACATGGATGGATGGAGGAATGAAGACATGGATGGATGGAGGAATGAAGACATGGATGGATGGAGGAATGAAGACATGGAGGAATGGAGACATGGATGGATGGAGGAATGGAGACATGGATGGATGGAGGAATGGAGACATGGATGGATGGAGGAATGAAGACATGGATGGATGGAGGAATGAAGACATGGATGGATGGAGGAATGGAGACATGGATGGATGGAGGAATGAAGACATGGATGGAGACATGGATGGAGGAATGAAGACATGGAGGATGGAGGAATGAAGACATGGATGGATGGAGGAATGGAGGAATGGAGACATGGATGGATGGAGGAATGGAGACATGGATGGATGGAGGAATGAAGACATGGATGGATGGAGGAATGAAGACATGGATGGATGGAGGAATGAAGACATGGATGGATGGAGGAATGGAGACATGGATGGATGGAGGAATGAAGACATGGATGGATGGAGGAATGAAGACATGGATGGATGGAGGAATGGACATGACATGATGGATGGAGGAATGGAGACATGGATGGATGGAGGAATGAACATGATGGATGGAGGAATGAAGACATGGATGGATGGAGGAATGAAGACATGGATGGATGGAGGAATGGAGACATGGATGGATGGAGGAATGAAGACATGGATGGATGGAGGAATGAAGACATGGATGGATGGGGGATTTTGCTCTGAATAGTAATGAATGAAATGGCGGTTTTTGTGGCGCTCGGGCGCAGTGTAGTTCGGCGTTAAGGAAAGGAGAATCTTCTAGATGTCGGGAAACATTCCTCTGTTATGTGATTGGAGGAGGGGAAGAGATCCGCACACAGCTGGAAGATTCCGGTTTTCGGGGGCGGAGAACCACTTTAAGGTTCCATTGGAAGTGAATGGAGGCTACAGCTGGATAAATGCCGCCACAGGATTGGCTCCTCAGTCATGTGATCTCAGGCCGGCGTTGCCTAGGGCGACAGGTGACACTCCTCCCCTGGGATTGCTGCTGGTTCCTACGGGTTACGCCGAGTCTTGTTTTGTGCCCTCGGAGGACGCCGGTGATTGGAGGATGCGGGGGGGAAACTGTCGCTCGCCTGTTCCATGGCGTTCTCCGTCTTTTGCGCGCCGCCATCTTACAGCCGGTGAGAATTCAGCGCAGAGATCCGCCCCTCCCATCCCACCGAATTCTGGAACTTGGAAGTCTCACTTCTGGCGTTGCCGGTGTGCCGAAGCCTTTTATGTCCAGGCTAATATTTTGAGTGGAGTGTTGGGGAGGGGGAGGGGGGCCGCCGCCGGCCGCGGAACACTCGCCCCTCTGTTCTCCGCCAGGATGTGTAAACTGTTTAAATTAGAATTCGGAAAGAAGATAAAACTGCAGCGCACGGCGCGGCTGTACAAACCGTTTCCTGGCGTTTTCCTCCGCCCGCCGCCCTTTAAAGTGCGTCCAGAAAGACAAAACTGCGTCCCGCGGGGGGGCGAGGGCCGCGGCTCACCGTTTCATCTCCACGTTGGTTTTGACTCGATGCCCCCGGCCGCTCTCGGCTTCTATTTCAGCGGAATGTTTTTGGTGGCGCGCAGGGAAATCGGCCGCCGCGCACCTGCGTTCCACCGCCGCCCTCCGCGCTCACATCGCGGTGTCACGGAAATGTCAGCGAATCCATCGTCCGCTCTACTGGAGATCTTTTCATCGACATTTCTGTGAATTGTAACGAATTGTTTCATTTCCGGTGACGCCGAATGTTCTATCGCTCCGAAGGCAGCCAATCGCGCGATCGAGAAGTCCATGAAACTCCTCCCCCTCAGAGGGGTAAAGGCATTACACCTGTAATAGTTTTTTTTTTTGCATTACACCTGTAAGGGGCCCGATGGTCCCCAGCCCCCCCCCCCCCGGTTTTCTGCACCAGGGGGGCCCTGCCTAAAGCTGTGTAAAGGGCCGCAAAATTTGTGATGGCTGCCCTGGTTCTCAGTGCCAGGGTTTGGTTGCTAGGACCACCTGTGTCCTAGCAACCATTCATGTGCTTGCCTCTTACACTCCAGATCTTAAATTGTCTTGTTTTCGGGGCCCCTACACTCCTCATTATATACTGTCCTGCTTTTGGGGCCCCTACACTCTTCATCTTATATTGTCTTGTTTTCGGGGGCCCCCACACTCCTGTTTTTGGGCCCCTACACTCCTTTTTTTATATTGTCCTGTTTTCGGGGCCCCTATACTCTTCATCTTATATTGTCTTGTTTTCGGGGGCCCCCACACTCCTGTTTTTGGGCCCCTACACTCCTTTTTTTATATTGTCCTGTTTTTGGGGCCCCTACACTCTTCATCTTATATTGTCTTGTTTTCTGGGGCCCCCACACTCCTGATCGCATGTTGTCCTGTTTTTGGGGCCCCTACACTCCTTTTTTTATATTGTCCTGTTTTCGGGGCCCCTATACTCCTCATTATATACTGTCCTGTTTTTGGGGCCCCATACACTCTTCATCTTATATTGTCTTGTTTTCGGGGGCCCCCACACTCCTGTTTTTGGGGCCCCTACACTCCTTTTTTTATATTGTCCTGTTTTCGGGGCCCCTATACTCCTCTTCTTGTCCTTTTTTCGGGGCCCCTATACTCCTCTTCTTGTCCTTTTTTCGGGGCCCCTATACTCCTCATCTTATATTGTCCTGTTCTCAGGGGTCGGTAGCAGACACGCACTTTGTGGCGCTCCAGTTCTCAGTGCCAGGGTTTGGTTGCCAGGACCGCCTGTGTCCTAGCAACCATTCATGTGCTTGCCTCTTACACTCCAGATCTTATATTGTCCTGTTTTCAGGGGCCCCTGCACGCCTGTCTTATCACAGATAGCGGGGGTCCGGACACTGATGGGGGGACACCTGCACCATTCCTGGAAAGCAGAGATGTCTGTCTTCCTCTCGGATTGGTCGGTTATCTGAGTGCGGTGGGGGAGGGGGGCAGGAAATGATTGGTCGGTAGTCAGGCTTTGGATCAGATCCTGCAATTCATGGCGTCCGGCGCTCCCTGGATGGAACGGTCTGCGGGGCCCATCGGCCAAATGTCAGATCAGCACATTCCACAGATATTGAGGAAGAGAGGGGGAGGGGAAGGGGGCAAATATTGGGCCATTTCTACCTGTATCGGGGGATGGAGGGAGTGGGGGAGGGGGGCTCATGGAAGATCATCGCTAAGAGTCGACTTCATCCTCATATAGGAAACGTTACATTGTGTCGTCCCCCCCCCCGCCCCGCCCATCCCCCTCTCCCATCCAATCTTTCTGCTCCCCTCTTCTCTTTTTCCCCCCATTTATTTTTTTCTTTTGCAGTTTTTTCTCCAGTTTCATTTCTCCCCTTCTCTCCCTCCCCTCCTCTCTCTCTCTCTCCCCCCCCTCCCTCCCCCTCCCCCTGCTCTCTCTCTCCCCCCTTCTCTCCCTCCCCCCTCCCCTCTGCTCTCTCTCTCCCCCCTTCTCTCCCTCCCCCCTCCCCTCTGCTCTCTCTCTCCCCCCCTTCTCTCCCTCCCCCCTCCCCCTCTGCTCTCTCTCTCTCCCCCTTCTCTCCCTCCCCCCTCCCCTCTGCTCTCTCTCTCCCCCCTTCTCTCTCCCCCCTCCCCTCTCCCTCCTCTTCTCTCCCTCCCCCTCCCCCTCTGCTCTCTCTCTCCCCTTTCCTCTCCCTCCCCCCACTTCTCCCCCTCTTCTCTCCCTCCCCCCTCCCCTCTGCTCTCTCTCTCCCCTTTCCTCTCCCTCCCCCCACTTCTCCCCCTCCTCTCCCTCCCCTCTCCTCTCCCCCCACTTCTCCCCCTCTTCTCTCCCTCCCCCCACTTCTCTCCCCCCCACTTCTCCCCCTCTTCTCTCCCTCCCCCCACTTCTCTCCCCCCCACTTCTCCCCCTCTTCTCTCCCTCCCCCCACTTCTCTCCCCTATCCTCTCCCTCCCCTCTCCATTCTCACTTCTCCCCCTCTCCCTCCCCCCTCTTCTCTCTCTTCTCCTCTCCTTCCTCCTTTCCCCCCCTGTATCTTCTCTCACCTCCTCTACCTCCTATCTTATCCTTTCCCTTTCTCTCTCTTCCTCAATATCATGCTCTATTTCTTCTCTCCTCTCTATCCTCCTTTCCTACTCTTCCTTCCCTCTCCCTACTCCCTCCCATCTTCCTTCTCTCTCCTATCTTCCTTTCCACCTATCTATGTCTCTTCACCTCTCTCTCTTTCCTCCCTTTCTCTTTTTCCCCCTTCGCTGTCTATCCCCCTCTCTTCTCCTTTCTCTCCACTCTCTTCTCTCTCAATGTCTCTCCATCCTCTTTTTTTCTTCTCTCCATCTTCTCTTTACTCCTTCTATCCTCCTTTCCTTCTCTCCTTCTCTCCCTCTCCTCTCTCTTCTCCACCTCTCTCTCTCTTCCCCCTCCCCTCTCTCTCTCTCTCTCTCTCTCTCTTCCCCCTCCCCTCTCTCTCTCTCTCTCTCTCTCTCTTCTCATCCTCTCTTCCTCACTGTCTATCCTCTCTTCTCATTTCCCTCCCCTCTTTATTTTCCTCTCTCTCCCCTCTCCTGCTCTCCTCTATCTCACTCTCTCTTCTCTCCCTTTCTCCTCTCTACCCTGCTCCCTCCCTCTCTTCACCTCGCTCTCCTCTCCCTCACTGTCTATCCTCCTCTTCTTCTTTCCCTCTTCTCTCCCTTCCCTCTCTCCTTCCTATCCTAATTTCCTTCTCTCCCTCCTCTCCTCTCTCTCTCTTCTCCTCTCTCTCACTGTCTATAGTCCTCACTCTCTCCTCTCTCAATGTCTATACTCTATATCCCTCCCCTCTCCTTCTCTATCCTCCTTTACTTCTCTCTCTTCTCTCCCTCACTGTCTATACTCCTCCCTCTCTCTCATCTCCTCTCTCAATGTCTATACTCTATATTCCTCCCCTCTCCCTCTCTATCATCCTTTCCTTCCCTCTCCTCCTCTCCTTCACTATCTATACTCCTCACCATCCTCTTTTTTTTCGTCTCCTCTCTCTGTCTCTCTCTCTCTCACGTCTATACTCTCCCTCCCCTCTCTCCTCACCCTGTATCTTCCACTCCTCTCTCCTCTCTCTTAATGTCTTCACTTTATTCCCCCTCTCTCCTTTCTCGCTGTGTATCTTTCTCTCCTCTCTCTCTCTCCCCCCTCTCTTTCTCCTCTCCCTCTCTCTCCTCTCCCTCTCCTCTTCTTTCCCTCTCTCCCTCACTGTGCATTCATCCTCTCCTCTTTTTCTCCTCTCCTCTTTCACTGTCCATATTCCTCCCCTCTCTCCTCTCCCTTACCTCTCTCCTCTCATCTCTTCTCCCTCTCTCCCTCACTGTCTATACTCCCCTCCCTCCCCTCTCTCATCTCCTCTCCTCTCTCCCCCTCCTCCTCTCTCTCTCTCTCTCACTGTGTATCCTCCTCTCCTCTCTTTCTAATCTCCTCTTTCTTCTCTCCTCTCTTGCTGTCTATACTCCTCTCCCTCCCCTCTCTCATCTACCCCCCCCCTTTCTCCTCTCACACAAAACTACTTCCAGATGTTGGAACTTCCCCGCTTCCTTCTCCTTTCCTGGTGAATGAGTACATCTCTTCTACAGATCTCACCTCCCTCTCTTCATCCCATCTTTCTACCAGCGGCTCCAAAGCAAACAGCCCTCTCTGGGCTCTCCTCTCCTTCCCTCCGGGCTCTCCTCTCCTTCCCTCCGGGCTCTACTCTCCTTCCCTCCGGGCTCTCCTCTCCCCCCTCCAGGCTTTCCTCTCCCCCCTCTGGGCTCTCCTCTCCTTCCCTCCGGGCTCTCCTCTCCCCCCCTCCGGGCTCTCCTCTCACCCCTCCAGGCTTTCCTCTCCCCCCTCCAGGCTTTCCTCTCCCCCCTCTGGGCTCTCCTCTCCTTCCCTCCGGGCTCTCCTCTCCCCCTCCGGGCTCTCCTCTCCTTCCCTCCGGGCTCTCCTCTCCTTCCCTCCGGGCTCTCCTCTCCTTCCCTCCGGGCTCTCCTCTCCCCCCTCCGGGCTCTCCTCTCCCCCCTCCAGGCTTTCCTCTCCCCCCTCTGGGCTCTCCTCTCCTTCCCTCCGGGCTCTCCTCTCCCCCTCCCCTCCGGGCTCTCCTCTCCTTCCCTCCGGGCTCTCCTCTCCTTCCCTCCGGGCTCTCCTCTCCCCCTCCAGGCTCTCCTCTCCTTCCCTCCGGGCTCTCCTCTCCTTCCCTCCGGGCTCTCCTCTCCTTCCCTCCGGGCTCTCCTCTCCTTCCCTCCGGGCTCTCCTCTCCCCCCTCTGGGCTCTCCTCTCCTTCCCTCCGGGCTCTCCTCTCCCCCTCTGGGCTCTCCTCTCCTTCCCTCCGGGCTCTCCTCTCCCCCTCTGGGCTCTCCTCTCCTTCCCTCCGGGCTCTCCTCTCCCCCTCCGGGCTCTCCTCTCCCCCTCCGGGCTCTCCTCTCCTTCCCTCCGGGCTCTCCTCTCCTTCCCTCCGGGCTCTCCTCTCCTTCCCTCCGGGCTCTCCTCTCCCCCTCCAGGCTCTTCTCTCCTTCCCTCTGGGCTCTCCTCCCCCCCCCCCCCTCAGCTCTCCTCTCCCCGCACACACACTTTTTCTCCTTGGCTCCTCTATATACATTGCTTTGAAATCTTCATGTGTTGAGCCGGGTTTGCTGGGCTCTCATTTCCTCCATGGGGGGGGTTGGGAGAGGAGTGTGGTGAGAGTTGGGAGTGCGGCGGTATCACAGCGCCCCTTTCATTGCCGCCCTCTCCTCTATGTATACAGGTGCAGGCCGGCTTAGCGCTCTGAAAGGAGACATTGTGCCAGCGCTCTCCAGTTGGTTTGGTGTGAGCTTGGCTGAACGCGGTGCGGCCACGAGCGGACGTGAACTCCATCCATCCGAGTGTCAGCGGTCAGAGTCTGGCCTACCGCCAACTGCAGAGCCGGGTGACACCTTCCATCCACTTCTACAGGGTGGAGTCACTTCCCATTCACCCAGCAATGTGTGCATGAAAGAGGACCTGTCATAGTGGTCTCCCATCAATGACTTCCTGCTAATTGCCTGGATGTCATGGTGATCCTCTGACTTCGTGTCGCTGACCAATCACAAGCATGCAGGCAGAGAATCAGGAGTGGATCTGGATACGGGCTCAGTGTACATTTGTAGGCCAAATCAGCTGGACAGCCAGGCAACTTACATTTTCATAAGGAGACCCTGGGTGGGGAGTACCTATGTTTATCCCACAGCAGAAACGTCATTCAAAAATGTGAAGTGTAATGTGGGTTGGTATTTAAGTCTGTTGTGTACGGGGCCCGTTGGAGGCCTGAAATGTACATGTGGGAGGAGACCGTTGTGTACGGGGCCCGTTGGAGGCCTGAAATGTACATGTGGGAGGAGACCGTTGTGTACGGGGCCCGTTGGAGGCCTGAAATGTACATGTGGGAGGAGACCGTTGTGCACGGGGCCCGTTGGAGGCCTGAAATGTACATGTGGGAGGAGACAGTTGTGCACGGGGCCCGTTGGAGGCCTGAAATGTACATGTGGGAGGAGACAGTTGTGCATGGGGCCCGTTGGAGGCCTGAAATGTACATGTGGGAGGAGACAGTTGTGTACGGGGCCCTTTGGAGGCCTGAAATGTACATGTGGGAGGAGACAGTTGTGTACGGGGCCCTTTGGAGGCCAGTAATGTATATGTGGGAGGAGACAGTTGTTCACAGGGCATGTGGGAGGAGACAGATGTGTACGTGGCCCATTGGAGGCCTGAAATGTACATGTGGGAGGAGACAGTTGTGTACGGGGCCCGTTGGAGGCCTGAAATGTACATGTGGGAGGAGACAGTTGTGTACGGGCCTGTTGGAGGCCTGAAATGTACATGTGGGAGGAGACAGTTGTGCACGGGGCCCATTGGAGGCCAGTAATGTACATGTGGGAGGAGACAGTTGTTCACAGGGCATGTGGGAGGAGACAGATGTGTACGTGGCCCATTGGAGGCCAGTAATGTACATGTGGGAGGAGACAGTTGTGCACGGGGCCCCTTGGAGGCCTGAAATGTACATGTGGGAGGAGACAGTTGTGTACGGGGCCCGTTGGAGGCCTGAAATGTACATGTGGGAGGAGACAGTTGTGTACGGGGTCCGTTGGAGGCCAGTCATGTACATGTGGGAGGAGACAGTTGTGCACGGGGCCCCTTGGAGGCCTGAAATGTACATGTGGGAGGAGACAGTTGTGTACGGGGCCCGTTGGAGGCCTGAAATGTACATGTGGGAGGAGACAGTTGTGTACGGGGCCCGTTGGAGGCCTGAAATGTACATGTGGGAGGAGACAGGTGTGTACGGGGCCCGTTGGAGGCCTGACATGTACATGTGGGAGGAGACAGTTGTGTACGGGGCCCGTTGGAGGCCTGAAATGTACATGTGGGAGGAGACAGTTGTGTACGGGGCCCGTTGGAGGCCTGAAATGTACATGTGGGAGGAGACAGTTGTGTACGGGGCCCGTTGGAGGCCTGAAATGTACATGTGGGAGGAGACAGGTGTGTACGGGGCCCGTTGGAGGCCTGAAATGTACATGTGGGAGGAGACAGTTGTGTACGGGGCCCGTTGGAGGCCTGAAATGTACATGTGGGAGGAGACAGTTGTGTACGGGGCCCGTTGGAGGCCTGAAATGTACATGTGGGAGGAGACAGTTGTGTACGGGGCCCGTTGGAGGCCTGAAATGTACATGTGGGAGGAGACAGGTGTGTACGGGGCCCGTTGGAGGCCTGAAATGTACATGTGGGAGGAGACAGTTGTGTACGGGGCCCGTTGGAGGCCTGAAATGTACATGTGGGAGGAGACAGTTGTGTACGGGGCCCATTGGAGGCCAGTAATGTACATGTGGGAGGAGACAGTTGTGCACGGGGCCCCTTGGAGGCCTGAAATGTACATGTGGGAGGAGACAGTTGTGTACGGGGCCCGTTGGAGGCCTGAAATGTACATGTGGGAGGAGACAGTTGTGTACGGGCCTGTTGGAGGCCTGAAATGTACATGTGGGAGGAGACAGTTGTGCACGGGGCCCATTGGAGGCCAGTAATGTACATGTTGGAGGAAACAATTGTTCACAGGGCATGTGGGAGGAGACAGATGTGTACGTGGCTCATTGGAGGCCAGTAATGTACATGTGGGAGGAGACAGTTGTGCACGGGGCCCATTGGAAGCCAGTAATGTTCATGCGGGAGGAGACTGTTGTGTACGGGACCCATTGGAGGCCAGTAATGTTCATGTGGGAGGAGACTGTTGTGTACAGGACCCATTGGAAGCCAGTAATGTACATTTGGGGGGAGACAGTTGTGCACGGGGCCCATTGGAGGCCTGAAATGTACATGTGGTAGGAGACGGTTGTGCACGGGGCATGTGGGAGGAGACAGTTGTGCACGGGGCCCATTGGAAGCCAGTGATGTTCATGTGGGAGGAGACAGTTTTTCACGTAGCATGTGGGAGGAGACAGTTGTGTACAGGGCCCATTGGAGGCCAGTAATGTACATGTGGGAGGAGACAGATGTTAACAGGGCATGTGGGAGGAGACAGTGTAAGGGGCCCATTGGAAGCCAGTAATGTGCACGTGGGAGGAGACAGTTGTGTATGGGGCCAATTGGAGGCCAGTAATGTACATGTGGGAGGAGACAGTTGTGCACAGGGCCCATTGGAAGCCAGTAATGTACATGTGGGAGGAGACAGTTGTGTATGGGGCCAATTGGAGGCCAGTAATGTACATGTGGGAGGAGACAGTTGTGCACAGGGCCCATTGGAAGCCAGTAATGTACATGTGGGAGGAGACAGTTGTGCACAGGGCCCATTGGAAGCCAGTAATGTACATGTGGGAGGAGATAGTTGTGTACGGGGCCCATCTGAGGCCAGTTATGTACGGTGGGGCCCCCACTGTGGATGTTTCTCTTCACCAGTAGAATCTCCTCCCCTATGCAGAACACGGGACACGTGAATCATATTTCATAGGCATAGACTGTTCATGGGCCTTGATGGGGGTCTCTCTCTCGCTGCCCTCTTTTCCTCTCGCCGGTCTCCAGCTCCGCATTCTCTTGGCACACCTGCTTCCTCCGGGGAGATGTGAGGTCATCGGAGATGAAGGCCAGGAAGAAAAGCAAATAAGGTGCATTTTCCGCATCTGCCCGGGATGAAATAAATGCCTCTCTGCGATCACTTGCAGCGGATACGTGGCGGTTTGTTGGTTATCGGATGAATGAGGTCTGTGTTCTTGCCAGTGGAGGAAAGGTGGAGGAGAGATCCATCAAACCCCCGTCCTGCATTCTGCCTGCGGACGGACATGATGCCTTATATGTAGAGTAGTGTCATGAATAAAGGGCATTGCCCATGGAAACCACCCATTTAAATCGGCATATTTATATTTCTTATGAGGCCTGGAGGCACCCATAAAATGTGGCCTTGCAGAAGGGGTATGGGCGAGATTTGGTAGTTCTTGTTCGGAGCCCGGTGATTGATTTTTGGGCAGGCTAGTCATTCCTAGTTTGTGGACTGACCGATGAGGTTTACACAAGCCTGGTGTTATTGGTTTAGGTTCTGGTGGATGAGGTTTGTTTAGCTTGGTGCTCCTAATTTTGGGCCTGGTGGATGAGGCTTGGAGCTACTGATTGGAGGCTTTATGGATGAGGTTTGGGCAGGCTGAGTGCTATTGGGCTGGGCCCGGCCGACAAGGTTTACGCAAGCTTGATGCTACTGGTTTAGAGCTCGGCAGATAAGGTTTGTTTAGCCTTGGTGCTTCTAGTTTGGGGTCTGGTGGATGAGGTTTGGACAGGCTCAGAGCAATTGGTATGGGGCCTGGCAGATGAGGTTTGTTCAGCTTTGGTGCTCTAAATCTGAGGCCTGGTAGAGGAGGTTTGAACAGACTCGATGCTACTGGTTTGGCCCCTGGTGGATGAGGTTTGAACAGACTTGATGCTACTGGTTTGGCCCTGGTGGATGAGGTTTGAACAGACTTGATGCTACTGGTTTGGGCCCTGGTAGATGAGGTTTGGGCTGGCTTGACGCTACTGGTTTGGGCCCTGGTGGATGAGGTTTGGGCCGGCTTGATGCTACTGGTTTGGGCCCTGGTGGATGAGGTTTGGGCTGGCTTGACGCTACTGGTTTGGGCCCTGGTGGATGAGGTTTGGGCCGGCTTGATGCTACTGGTTTGGGCCCTGGTGGATGAGGTTTGGGCAGACTCGATGCTACTGGTTTGGGCCCTGGTGGATAAGGTTTGAGTCGGCTTGACGCTACTGGTTTGGGCCCTGGTGGATGAGGTTTGGGCAGGCTTGATGCTACTGGTTTGGGCCCTGGTGGATGAGGTTTGGGCCGGCTTGATGCTACTGGTTTGGGCCCTGGTGGATGAGGTTTGGGCCCTGGTGGATGAGGTTTGGGCAGACTTGACGCTACTGGTTTGGGCCCTGGTGGATGAGGTTTGGGCAGGCTTGATGCTACTGGTTTGGGCCCTGGTAGATGAGGTTTGGGCAGACTCGATGCTACTGGTTTGGGCCCTGGTGGATGAGGTTTGGGCAGGCTTGACGCTACTGGTTTGGGCCCTGGTGGATGAGGTTTGGGCAGGGTTGATGCTACTGGTTTGGGCCCTGGTAGATGAGGTTTGGGCTGGCTTGACGCTACTGGTTTGGGCCCTGGTGGATGAGGTTTGGGCTGGCTTGATGCTACTGGTTTGGGCCCTGGTGGATGAGGTTTAGGCTGGCTTGATGCTACTGGTTTGGGCCCTGGTTGATGAGGTTTGGGCCAGCTTTATGCTACTGGTTTGGGCCCTGGTGGATAAGGTTTGAGTCGGCTTGACGCTACTGGTTTGGGCCCTGGTGGATGAGGTTTGGGCAGGCTTGATGCTACTGGTTTGGGCCCTGGTGGATGAGGTTTGGGCCGGCTTGACGATACTGGTTTGGGCCCTGGTGGATGAGGTTTGGGCCGGCTTGATGCTACTGGTTTGGGCCCTGGTGGATAAGGTTGGAGTCGGCTTGACGCTACTGGTTTGGGCCTTGGTGGATGCGGTTTGGGCAGAGTTGATGCTACTGGTTTGGGCCCTGGTGGATAAGGTTTGGGCAGACTTGATGCTACTGGTTTGGGCCCTGGTAGATGAGATTTGGACTGGCTTGATGCTACTGGTTTGGGCTCTGGTGGATGAGGTTTGGGCCAATTTGATGCTACAGGTTTGGGCCCTGGTAGATGAGGTTTGGGCCGGCTTGATGCTACTGGTTTGGACCCTGGTGGATGAGGTTTGGGCCCGCTTGATGCTACTGGTTTGGGCCCTGGTGGATGAGGTTTGGTCCGGCTTGATGCTACTGGTTTGGCCCTGGTAGATGAGGTTTGGGCCGGCTTGACGCTACTGGTTTGGGTCCTGGTAGATGAGGTTTGGGCAGACACGATGCTACTGGTTTGGGCCCTGGTTGATGAGGTTTGGGCCAGCTTTATGCTACTGGTTTGGGCCCTGGTGGATAAGGTTTGAGTCGGCTTGACGCTACTGGTTTGGGCCCTGGTGGATGAGGTTTGGGCAGAGTTGATGCTACTGGTTTGGGCCCTGGTGGATGAGGTTTGGGCAGACTTGATGCTACTGGTTTGGGCCCTGGTGGATGAGGTTTGGGCAGACTTGATGCTACTGGTTTGGGCCCTGGTGGATGAGGTTTGGGCAGAGTTGATGTCACTGGTTTGGGCCCTGGTGGATGAGGTTTGGGCTGGCTTGACGCTACTGGTTTGGGCCCTGGTGGATGAGGTTTGGGCAGGCTTGATGCTACTGGTTTGGGCCCTGGTGGATGAGGTTTGGGCCGGCTTGATGCTACTGGTTTGGGCCCTGGTGGATGAGGTTTGGGCCCTGGTGGATGAGGTTTGGGCAGACTTGACGCTACTGGTTTGGGCCCTGGTGGATGAGGTTTGGGCAGGCTTGATGCTACTGGTTTGGGCCCTGGTAGATGAGGTTTGGGCAGACTCGATGCTACTGGTTTGGGCCCTGGTGGATGAGGTTTGGGCAGGCTTGACGCTACTGGTTTGGGCCCTGGTGGATGAGGTTTGGGCAGGGTTGATGCTACTGGTTTGGGCCCTGGTAGATGAGGTTTGGGCTGGCTTGACGCTACTGGTTTGGGCCCTGGTGGATGAGGTTTGGGCTGGCTTGATGCTACTGGTTTGGGCCCTGGTGGATGAGGTTTAGGCTGGCTTGATGCTACTGGTTTGGGCCCTGGTTGATGAGGTTTGGGCCAGCTTTATGCTACTGGTTTGGGCCCTGGTGGATAAGGTTTGAGTCGGCTTGACGCTACTGGTTTGGGCCCTGGTGGATGAGGTTTGGGCAGGCTTGATGCTACTGGTTTGGGCCCTGGTGGATGAGGTTTGGGCAGGCTTGATGCTATTGGTTTGGGCCCTGGTGGATGAGGTTTGGGCCGGCTTGACGATACTGGTTTGGGCCCTGGTGGATGAGGTTTGGGCCGGCTTGATGCTACTGGTTTGGGCCCTGGTGGATAAGGTTGGAGTCGGCTTGACGCTACTGGTTTGGGCCTTGGTGGATGCGGTTTGGGCAGAGTTGATGCTACTGGTTTGGGCCCTGGTGGATAAGGTTTGGGCAGACTTGATGCTACTGGTTTGGGCCCTGGTAGATGAGATTTGGACTGGCTTGATGCTACTGGTTTGGGCTCTGGTGGATGAGGTTTGGGCCAATTTGATGCTACAGGTTTGGGCCCTGGTAGATGAGGTTTGGGCCGGCTTGATGCTACTGGTTTGGACCCTGGTGGATGAGGTTTGGGCCCGCTTGATGCTACTGGTTTGGGCCCTGGTGGATGAGGTTTGGTCCGGCTTGATGCTACTGGTTTGGCCCTGGTAGATGAGGTTTGGGCCGGCTTGACGCTACTGGTTTGGGTCCTGGTAGATGAGGTTTGGGCAGACACGATGCTACTGGTTTGGGCCCTGGTTGATGAGGTTTGGGCCAGCTTTATGCTACTGGTTTGGGCCCTGGTGGATAAGGTTTGAGTCGGCTTGACGCTACTGGTTTGGGCCCTGGTGGATGAGGTTTGGGCAGAGTTGATGCTACTGGTTTGGGCCCTGGTGGATGAGGTTTGGGCAGACTTGATGCTACTGGTTTGGGCCCTGGTGGATGAGGTTTGGGCAGACTTGATGCTACTGGTTTGGGCCCTGGTGGATGAGGTTTGGGCAGAGTTGATGTCACTGGTTTGGGCCCTGGTGGATGAGGTTTGGGCTGGCTTGACGCTACTGGTTTGGGCCCTGGTGGATGAGGTTTGGGCTGGCTTGATGCTACTGGTTTGGGCCCTGGTGGATGAGGTTTAGGCTGGCTTGATGCTACTGGTTTGGGCCCTGGTGGATGAGGTTTGGTCCGGCTTGATGCTACTGGTTTGGGCCCTGGTAGATGAGGTTTGGGCAGACTCGATGCTACTGGTTTGGGCCCTGGTTGATGAGGTTTGGGCCAGCTTTATGCTACTGGTTTGGGCCCTGGTGGATAAGGTTTGAGTCGGCTTGACGCTACTGGTTTCGGCCCTGGTGGATGAGGTTTGGGCAGGCTTGATGCTACTATTTTGGGCCCTGGTGGATGAGGTTTGGGCCGGCTTGATGCTACTGGTTTGAACCCTGGTGGATGAGGTTTGGGCCCGCTTGATGCTACTGGTTTGGGCCCTGGTGGATGAGGTTTGGTCCGGCTTGATGCTGCTGGTTTGGCCCTGGTAGATGAGGTTTGGGCCGGCTTGACGCTACTGGTTTGGGTCCTGGTAGATGAGGTTTGGGCAGACACGATGCTACTGGTTTGGGCCCTGGTTGATGAGGTTTGGGCCAGCTTTATGCTACTGGTTTGGGCCCTGGTGGATGAGGTTTGGGCAGAGTTGATGCTACTGGTTTGGGCCCTGGTGGATGAGGTTTGGGCAGAGTTGATGCTACTGGTTTGGGCCCTGGTGGATGAGGTTTGGGCAGACTTGATGCTACTGGTTTGGGCCCTGGTGGATGAGGTTTGGGCAGAGTTGATGTCACTGGTTTGGGCCCTGGTGGATGAGGTTTGGGCAGAGTTGATGTCACTGGTTTGGGCTCTGGTAGATGAGGTTTGGCCCAATTTGATGCTACAGGTTTGGGCCCTGGTGGATCTGGTTTGGGCAGGCTTGATGCTACTGGTTTGGGCCCTGGTGGATCTGGTTTGGGCAGACTTGATGCTACTGGTTTGGGCCCTGGTGGATGAGGTTTGGGCCCTGGTGGATGAGGTTTGGGCAGATTCGATGCTATTGGTTTTGGCCCTGGTGGATGAGGTTTGGGCAGACTCGATGCTACTGGTTTGGGCCCTGGTAGATGAGGTTTGGGCCGGCTTGATTCTACTGGTTTGGGCCCTGGTGGATCTGGTTTGGGCAGACTTGATGCTACTGGTTTGGGCCCTGGTGGATGAGGTTTGGGCCCTGGTGGATGAGGTTTGGGCAGGCTCCGTAATTTTGCTTTGCCATTGCCAGGTGATGTGAAGCTGCTCCAAGGCTCGGAGTCGTGTGGGTGGAATTTGATGGAATTTCGAACTTGCCAGGAGGTGGCAGCTTGTGCCAAATCAGTCAGGCAAGGCTTCACACTGTGCACGAGGCTTCGTAACAGATGGGAAAGGGTTAAGAATCTTCCTTGGGATGAGCTGGGAATGTCCAGGGCCGACGCTGAGTCACGCTGCTATTTCTGCTTCATTGCGCCATACGTGTGGGTGAGCTGTACGCGATCAATCGATCGTACTCCAACACAGAGCTTCCTTGCCAAGTGATTGGAGACATAATTGCCCCCAAAGGGTTAAACTGGTGACCGGCGCCTCGGCCTCGAGAAACTACAAGTATCAGCATGTCCACAAATCTCGCCCACGCAGCGAATGTTGTGTTTGCAGACTTGTGTGAGAAATAAAAGAAAACTGAATCTTTCTGCAGCTCCGATGTGTCGACGTTCACTGACGAGTCGGAACGCTCTGCTGGTGCAATGCTCTGCATCGGTCTATCGCTCGGCTCCTTTCGTATTATTTGGGAAAAGATGCGAAAATACTATAAATGCTGCTGACCCAGACAGGCGCTGTTTGGCTGAGAACAGGAGGACTGACCATTTGGGCACTGGGGCTCTGCCCAAGGGCCCCATCTGGGTTGCCAGGCTCAGTAAAACCAGGGACAGTATGTAAAAGTCTGTTTTTTTTTTACATCTGTCCCTGATATGTCCGATACCGACATGCTTTTGATGTGAAAATCCTGAGATTTCTCCTGCCCCGCCTCCTGTCATGGTGGCCATCTGTAAGCCCTTTCATTAGGGTCTCCAAAGTCTCCCCTTACATCAGGGTTCCTATTTGCCCCCTCTTACAACAGGGTCCCCAAAGTCCCCCTTACTTAAATCAGGGTCCCCAGAGTGCCCCCCCTGCATCAGGGTCCCAGAGCTCCACCTCCTTAAATCAGGGTCCTCAGGGTTCGCCCTTACATGAGGGACCACACTTTCATTAGGGTCTACAAAGTCTCCCCTTACATCAGGGTCCCCATTTGC
The DNA here is from genome assembly GCA_029574335.1 of Rana kukunoris. Taxonomy (NCBI): domain Eukaryota; kingdom Metazoa; phylum Chordata; class Amphibia; order Anura; family Ranidae; genus Rana; species Rana kukunoris. The sequence goes on from JAJQKJ010001907.1 coordinate 44,243, forward strand.
CCCCTCTTACATCAGGGTACCCAAAGTCCCCCCTACTTAAATTGGGGTCCCCAGAGTTCCCCCCTGCAGCTGCATCAGGGTCCCCAGAGTTCCACCTCCTTAAATCAGGGTCCTCAGAGTTCGCCCTTACATCAGGGACCACACTTTCATTAGGGTCTCCAAAGTCTCCCCTTAGATAAGGGTCCCCATTTGCCCCCTCTTATTCGGGGTTCCCAAACTCCCCCTACTTAAATCAGGGTCCACAGATTCCCCCCCCCCCCCCCACATCAGGGTCTACAGATTTCCACCTCCTTAAAACAGGGTCCTCAGAGGTCGCCCTTACATCAGGGTCCCCCTACCATTAGGATCTCCAAATTCACCCCCACCTTACATCAGGGTCCCCATAGCCCCCTTACATCAGAGTCCCTAAAGCGACCATACATCATGGTCCCTAGAGCCCATTCCCTTTCAATAGGTTCCCTAAAGTTGGACGGGAAGAGCCGAGTGGGGTAAGGAGAGTGAAGAGGGTGAAAAGTTGGGGTAGTGGAAGGGGAGGAGGGAGTATTGTAAAGACCACATCGCTTACATCAGGATCCGCTCCTTCTCATTGCAGTGGTCGGCTACAGAACAGGTGGAAGCTTGAAGGCTGAGCACTGGCACTGGAGAGGTTTGGAGACCCCCAAATCACCCTCCCCCCCTATGTTGAGGGCATGTGGCCTGGTATGGTTCATGAGGGTGACGGGGGGTGCTTGCCCCCCCCCCCCCCCTTTCCTGGCCTGCATGCTCAGATAAGGGTCAGGCATGGATTTTTGGGGGGACCCCACACCGTTTTTGTTTTTTAACCACTTGCCTACTGTGCAGATACACCCCCCTTCCTGCCCAGACAAAATCTTAGCTTCCGGCACTGCGTCGCTTTAACTGACAATTGCGCGGTCGTGCGACGCGGCTCCCAAACAAAATCGGCGTCCTTTTTTCCCCACAAATAGAGATTTCTTTTGGTGGTATTTGATCACCTCTGCGGTTTTTATTTTTTGGGCTATAAACAAAAATAGAGCGACGATTTTGAAAAAAAAAATACACAGTAGCCCAGATTCACAGAGCGTGGGCGCACATTTACGCCGGCGCAGCGCGGGGAGGCAAGCACTGCATTCAGCAAGCCATTGCTCACCAAGATGCGCCAGCGTAGCATATTTTCGAAGGCGCAGGCCAGCGTAAGTGGAAGTGGGCGTGATCCATGCAAATGAGGCGTGACCCCATGCAAATGTTGGGCCGAGCGCCAGACAAGTACGTATAATGAACTGCGAATGCGCCGCGCATGCTCACAACCACGTCGGAACAACTGCCTAAGATACGCCGGATCACTGTGTACGCCGTTAACGTAACCTACGCCCAGCCACACCCACGTCCAACGTAAAATACGCCGGCTTGTGTTCCCTGAGCATGTCTGTTGCTGAGTTGCACCTCCTTTATGGGGAATAACTTTACGCCGGACGTACAACTTGTGTGCACCGCGCTCGGCCTGCGTCGGGCGCACGTACGTTGGTGAATCGCCATATTTACCTCATTTGCATGTTTGAATGGCTAATCGATGGGAGCGGCGCCATGCATCCGGCCTGAATGTACGCCAGCGTAAGTAAGTTACGTCGGCGGGGTGTGGACTGGTTTTAGGCGCATCTCTGTTTGTGGGTCTGGCGCACAGATACGACGGCGCACATTTGCGCTCACGTCGGCGTAACTTGTTATACGTCGGTGAGAGTGCTCTGTGAATCCGGGCCAATATTTTTTGCTATAATAAATATCCCATTTAAAAAAAAAAAAAAAAACTTATTTCCCGGTTTAGGCCGATACGTATTCTTCTACATATTTTTGGTAAAAAAAATAAAAAAATAAATAAAATCGCAATAACTGTATAGTGACTGGTTTGCACAAAAGTTATAGTGCCAGATCCATAGCGCGGCGTATCCCATTTACGCTACGCCGCTGTAAGCCACAGCGGCGTATCCTTATCCACAAAGAAATGCCGCTGTAACTTACGGCGGCGTAGCGTAAATGGGCCGGCGTACGCGGGTGTAATTCAAATTAACTGGTGGGGGGCGTGTTTTATTATAATTATGAGTGACCCGACGCAAACAACGCTTTTCTTTTTTTTTTTAACTGCGCATGCGCCGGCCTTGGACGTATCCCAGTGTGCATGCGCGAAATCACGTCGCAAAACATCAATGAAAACGACGTGAACGTAACGTACACAAATCCCTATTCGCGAACGTTTTACGTGAACGACGGAAAATTAGACGCTGGCCCGACGTCCATACTTAACGTTACGTACACCTGGGTACAGCAGGGGTAACTTTACGCCGGACCGACGACGCTTACGCAAACGACGTAAAAACACTGCGCCGGGCTTATGTACGTTCGTGGATCGGCGTATCTACCTAATTTGGATAATTAACACGGACGCGCCCCTAGCGTCCAGCGTAAATATGCATCTAAGATACGACGGTGTAAGAAACTTACGCACGTCGTATCTTAGCGTAAGGCCGGCGTATCTTGTTTTCTGGATAGAACACAATGACACGCGGCGGGAAATTCGAATTACGCCGGTGTATCTGTAGATACACCGGCGCAATTCCTTTGTGGATCTGGCCCATATTGCCTACAAAATAGGGAACATAATTATTTATTTATTTATTTTATTTCTTACTAGGAATGGCGGGGATCTGCGTTTTTTTTTCAGGACTGCGACATTATAGCGGACACATCGGACACTTTTGACAAATTTTTGGGACCATTCACATTTATACAGTGAACAGTGCTATAAATTTGCACTGATTACTGTATAAATGTGACTAGCAGGGAAGGGATTAACCACTAGGGGGCAGGGAAGGGGTTAAATGTGTAGCCTAGTGAGTGATTATAACTGTAGGGGGAGGGGGGGGGTGACTGGGGGAGGTGACCGATTGTGTCCCTATGTACAAGGGACACAGCATCTGTCACCTCTCCCTGACAGGACGTGGAGCTCTGTGTTTACACACAGAGCTCCACGTCCTTGCTCAGTTACTGGGCAATCACAGGTGCCCGGCGGCCATCGCGGCCGCCGGGCACGCGCATTGTGTTCCATAGCGGCTTTAAATGACAGGACGTCATGTTTTTCGGCGTATCTCGCTTTCTGAATCATAGTAAAGATGCGACGGCGCACATTTGAACTTACGGCGGCGTATCAGGAGATACGCCGGCGTAGATTCTTTCTGAATCCAGCCCCATAAGTTTTGAGCAAACCAATCAATATACGTGTTTTTTTTTTTTTTTTTAAACTAAAAATATGTAGGAGAATACGTTCGGCCTAAACTGCGAAAAAATTGCTTTTAAAAAAAAAAAAATTGGGAATCGCAAAAAGTGGCCCGGTCACTGGGCAGCCAAATGGTCTGGGGCTGAAGCGGTTAAATAAAGCAGAAGTGCCGTGGTTGGAGTTTATGATGGGTTGGAGATATTGACAGAACACCGGCATTCTTTTGTTTACATTACAGCTGTCTGTGGGGAAGCCCGCTGGCAGCTGATGAGCCATCGGTTGTTAAGGACAAGGCGGCCGGCTTCCTAGCCCGCTCTTTAACCACTTAAGGACCGCCTACTGCACATTTACGTCGGCAGAATGGCACGGCTGGGCACATCAACGTATATATACGTTGATTTTAGTACCCAGCCGTGGGTCGTGGGCGCGCGCCCGCGACCCGGTCCGAAGCTCCAGCTCCAGGACCGGGACCGCGGGATTCGCGGACCCGATCGCCGCTGGAGTGCGGCGATCCGTCCCTGGAGCGGAAGAACGGGGAGAGCCGTGTGTAAACACACCTTCCCCGTGCTTCTCTGTGGCCGTAGCATCGATCACGTCATCCCTGTTATAGGGGGACGCGATCGATGACGTCACACCTACAGCCACACCCCCCTACAGTTGTAAACACAACACATAGGTCACACATCCCCTACAGCGCCCCCTTGTGGTTAACTCCCAAACTGCAACTGTCATTTCCACAGTAAACAATGCAATTTAAATGCATTTTTTGCTGTGAAAATGACAATTGTCCCAAAAATGTGTCAAAATTGTCCGAAGTGTCCGCCATATTGTCGCAGTCACGAAAAAAATCGCTGATCGTCGCTATTAGTAGTAAAAAAAAAAAAATTAATAAAAATGCAATAAAACTATCCCTTATTTTGTAAACGCTATAAATTTTGCGAAAACCAACCGATAAACGCTTATTGCGTTTTTCTTTTTTTTTACCAAAAATACGTAGAAGAATACGTATCGGCCTAAACTGAGGAAAAAAAATGTTTTTTTATATATTTTTGGGGGATATTTATTATAGCAAAAAGTAAAAAATATTGAATTTTTTTTAAAAATCGTCGCTCTATTTTTGTTTATAGCGCAAAAAATAAAAACCGCAGAGGTGATCAAATACCACCAAAAGAAAGCTCTATTTGTGGGGAAAAAAGGACGCCAATTTTGTTTGGGAGCCACGTCGCACGACCGCGCAATTGTCAGTTAAAACGACGCAGTGCCCGAATCGCAAAAAGGGGCAAAGTCCTTTACCTGCATTTTGGTCCGGGGCTTAAGTGGTTAAACAACCAGCTATTCTTCACACAGAATTCGAATCGGTTGATCATTTATCGAGCGGTCTGGATTCGAATAAACTAAAACGAATTCCCAAACATAATAAATCTATCCGAGACTAAACTCATTTTTCCGTTCTGCACATGTAACTAGAAGGGGGGATTTATGCTTAGGGGGTAAGCATGCATGCTATTGCTCAGTGTTTTTGTGGGGGGGCGGGGGGATTTTTGCTTACACATAATGTTCATACATCTATGGGGGGGGGGGGGTGCAGTTTGACATGTTGGGCCAGATTCATGTACAGTTACGCCGGCTAATCAGTAGATACGCCATCGTAACTCCGAATCTGCGCCGTCGTATCTTTAAGCGTATGCCCGAAACGAGATACGCTCAAATCTTGCTAAGATACGACCGGCGTAAGTCTCCTACGCCGGCGTATCTTAGCTGCATATTTACGCTGGCCGCTAGATAAATTAGCTAGATACGTACGCCCGGCCGTTGCAGTAAAGATACGCAGTTTACGTAAGGCGTTTTCAGGCGTAAAGGTATTCCGACAAAAAGATGGCGCAGCCAATGTTAAGTATGGACGTCGGGACCGCGTCAACTTTTACGTTGTTTGCGTAACTCGTCCGTGAATGGGGCTGGACGTAAATTACGTTCACGTCGTTTTCAATGACTCTTTGCGACGGTCATTTGGAGCATGCGCACTGGGATACGTTCACCGCCGGCGCATGCGCAGTTTTAAAAAAAACGTCATTTATGCTACGCCGCCGTAAATTGGCTTAGAGAATACAGCACTTGCCTCTCTAATTTACGGCGGCGTAGCCTATCTGAGATAGGTTACGCCCGCGAAAAAATTTAAGCCGCTATACCTGAATCTAGCCCGTTGTTGCTGGGCTCTAGATGACCTTGTCTCGGCACTGGTCAGCATATAGACCAGTGGTCTCCAAACTGCGGCCCGGGGGCCGAATGCGGCCCTTTGCTTGCCTTTATCTGGCCCTTGGGGCACGATTCCTCCTACTGACACCAACAATGAAGCAAAGTTCTTCCCACTAATACATATGATGGCCACCCTTCCACCCACTGACACACACACCAATGATGGTCCACTATTCCCCCCCACTGACACCAACGATGGGGAATTATTCCTCCCACTGATACCAATGATGGGACACTATTCCTCCCACTGACACCAACGATGGGGAATTATTCCTCCCGCTGATACCAATGATGGGACACTATCCCCCCCCCCACTGACACCAACGATGGGACACTATTCCTCCCACTGATACCAATGATGGGACACTATTCCTCCCACTGACACCAATGATGGGACACTATTCCTCCCACTGACACCAATGATGGGACACTATTCCCCCCCCCCCACTGACACCAACGATGGGGAATTATTCCTCACACTGACACCAATGATGTTGCATTATCCCTCCCACTGGCACCAACGATGGGGCACTAATCCTCCCACATACACCAATGATGGGGTGGGGTAACCCTCCCACTAAATTTGGGGCATTCTTTAGGACACTGGGGTATTTTCTACTACCACTGGCCACAGTCTGGCCCCCCTAAAGTCTGAAGGACAGTAAATTGGCCAATTGTTTAGAAAGTTTGAAGACCCCTGATATAGACGTTGGAAATAATAGGGGCAAAAAAAAAAAAAAGCATTGTGTTTTGACAATGAATTGCGGCACGAATGCGTCAAATCTTCCGTTCATATTTTACACGCGCAAACATCGCAGCTGTAGAAGTTTTTCTGTGTTGTGGGTCTCATGAGGACGGAGAAGACTTGAGGGAGGTTTTTGTCAGTGCCATTAGTGGTGCCCCCCCCCCCCGGCAACATTGTGATAATACTGTCTGGTCCATCCAGTCCCGGAACCGAGGAGCCATCAGTCTTTGTTTAGCTTTGCGTTGGCATTGTACGTCTGTCTGTCCAGGTGTTTCTCCCCCGCCGGCTCTTGGCCGCTCTCCAGTCTCTTCTGTTGTTTGCCGGATTGAATAGCAGCTGCAACAAAAGGCGAGCGGAGAGAAGTGGAGACAGGAAACCCTGACACAGCACAACCGCTTCTCCCTGCGTGCGAGATCAACGCAACTGGCAAACCAGGAGAGACGCCGAGCCATTCCATTGTTCCATTCAGCTACATTGGCCGAGAGCTCTCCCCGAGCTTCTGGGTCACCAAACTCGTTTCTGGTAGTGACCCCCCAATCCTCCCCCCTCCCGCAGGCTGAGGGTCCTGCACGAACAATATAATGGAAAGCATTGACTACTATCCCTTCCAGAATCCATATACAGCACCTGATGAATGCAAAATGGTTGGAGGAACTTCTCCAATCGCTTCCAGCTATGACAACTTTCCATGTTGAACTTTTATAAGCTGGAGAATAAAGCTTGGCACCAAAACACAAAGCTTATTGTTCCTCTGCTATTTATAATCAGGTGTCAAAAAACAAAAAGGAACCACAGCCAAAAAGTTCTAGATGGTGTGGATTTCAAGGAGAAAATAAATCATGGGCCTTGTCCTCTGTCCAACATTTTGGATCCATGAGACCAACTACTACTAGATATCCCATGATCTGGATTCATGAGACCAACTACTACTAGATCTCCCATGACCTGGATTCACGAGACCAACTACTACTAGATATCCCATGATCTGGATTCATGAGACCGACTACTACTAGATATCCCATGATCTGGATTCATGAGACCAACTACTACTAGATCTCCCATGACCTGGATTCACGAGACCAACTACTACTAGATATCCCATGATCTGGATCCATGAGACCAACTACTACTAGATATCCCATGACCTGGATCCATGAGACCCACTAATACTAGATCTCCCATGACCTGGATCCATGAGACCAACTACTACTAGATATCCCATGACCTGGATCCATGAGACCAACCACTACTAGATATCCCATGACCTGGATCCATGAGACCAACTACTACTAGATATCCCATGATCTGGATTCATGAGACCAACTACTACTAGATCTCCCATGACCTGGATTCACGAGACCAACTACTACTAGATATCCCATGATCTGGATCCATGAGACCAACTACTACTAGATATCCCATGACCTGGATCCATGAGACCCACTAATACTAGATCTCCCATGACCTGGATCCATGAGACCAACTACTACTAGATATCCCATGACCTGGATCCATGAGACCAACCACTACTAGATATCCCATGACCTGGATCCATGAGACCAACTACTACTAGATATCCCATGATCTGGATCCATGTAACCAACTACTACTAGATATACCATGATCTGGATTCATAAGACCATCTACTACTAGATATCCCATAACCTGGATCCATGAGACCAACTACTACTAGATATCCCATGATCTGGATTCATGAGACCAACTACTACTAGATATACCACAACCTGGATCCATGAGACCATCTACTGCTAGATATCCCATGATCTGGATCCATGAGACCAACTACTACTAGATATCCCATGACCTGGATCCATGAGACCAACCACTACTAGATATCCCATGACCTGGATCCATGAGAACTACTACTACTAGATATCCCATGACCTGGATCCATGAGACCGACTACTACTAGATATCCCATGACCTGGATCCATGAGACCAACTACTACTAGATATCCCATGACCTGGATCCATGAGACCAACTACTACTAGATATCCCATGACCTGGATCCATGAGACCAACCACTACTAGATATCCCATGACCTGGATCCATGAGACCAACTACTACTAGATATCCCATGACCTGGATCCATGAGACCAACTACTACTAGACATCCCATGATCTGGATTCATGAGACCAACTACTACTAGATATCCCATGATCTGGATTCATGAGACCAACTACTACTAGATATCCCATGACCTGGATCCATGAGACCAACCACTACTAGATATCCCATGACCTGGATCCATGAGAACTACTACTACTAGATATCCCATGACCTGGATCCATGAGACCGACTACTACTAGATATCCCATGACCTGGATCCATGAGACCGACTACTACTAGATATCCCATGACCTGGATCCATGAGACCAACTACTACTAGATATCCCATGACCTGGATCCATGAGACCAACTACTACTAGATATCCCATGACCTGGATCCATGAGACCAACCACTACTAGATATCCCATGACCTGGATCCATGAGACCAACTACTACTAGATATCCCATGACCTGGATCCATGAGACCAACTACTACTAGACATCCCATGATCTGGATTCATGAGACCAACTACTACTAGATATCCCATGATCTGGATTCATGAGACCAACTACTACTAGATATCCCATGACCTGGATCCATGAGACCAACTACTGCTAGATATCCCATGACCTGGATCCATGAGACCAACTACTACTAGATATCCCATGACCTGGATCCATGAGACCAACTACTACTAGATATCCCATGACCTGGATCCATGAGACCAACTACTACTAGATATCCCATGACCTGGATCCATGAGACCAACTACTACTACTAGATATCCCATGACCTGGATCCATGAGAACAACCACTACTAGATATCCCATGACCTGGATCCATGAGACCAACTACTACTAGATATCCCATGATCTGGATCCATGTAACCAACTACTACTAGATATACCATGATCTGGATTCATAAGACCATCTACTACTAGATATCCCATAACCTGGATCCATGAGACCAACTACTACTAGATATCCCATGATCTGGATTCATGAGACCAACTACTACTAGATATACCACAACCTGGATCCATGAGACCATCTACTGCTAGATATCCCATGATCTGGATCCATGAGACCAACTACTACTAGATATCCCATGACCTGGATCCATGAGACCAACCACTACTAGATATCCCATGACCTGGATCCATGAGAACTACTACTACTAGATATCCCATGACCTGGATCCATGAGACCGACTACTACTAGATATCCCATGACCTGGATCCATGAGACCAACTACTACTAGATATCCCATGACCTGGATCCATGAGACCAACTACTACTAGATATCCCATGACCTGGATCCATGAGACCAACCACTACTAGATATCCCATGACCTGGATCCATGAGACCAACTACTACTAGATATCCCATGACCTGGATCCATGAGACCAACTACTACTAGACATCCCATGATCTGGATTCATGAGACCAACTACTACTAGATATCCCATGACCTGGATCCATGAGACCAACTACTACTAGACATCCCATGACCTGGATCCATGAGACCAACCACTACTAGATATCCCATGACCTGGATCCATGAGACCGACTACTACTAGATATCCCATGACCTGGATCCATGAGACCAACTACTACTAGATATCCCATGACCTGGATCCATGAGACCAACTACTACTAGATATCCCATGACCTGGATCCATGAGACCAACCACTACTAGATATCCCATGACCTGGATCCATGAGACCAACTACTACTAGATATCCCATGACCTGGATCCATGAGACCAACTACTACTAGATATCCCATGACCTGGATCCATGAGACCAACTACTACTAGATATCCCATGATCTGGATCCATGTAACTAACTACTACTAGATATACCATGATCTGGATTCATAAGACCATCTACTACTAGATATCCCATAACCTGGATCCATGAGACCAACTACTACTAGATATCCCATGATCTGGATTCATGAGACCAACTACTACTAGATATACCACAACCTGGATCCATGAGACCATCTACTGCTAGATATCCCATGATCTGGATCCATGAGACCAACTACTACTAGATATCCCATGACCTGGATTCACAAGACCAACTACTACTAGATATCCCATGATCTGGATTCATGAGACCGACTACTACTAGATCTCCCATGACCTGGATCCATGAGACCCACTACTAATAGATATTCCATGACCTGGATCCATGAGACCAGCTACTACTAGATATCCCATGACCTGGATCCATGAGACCAACTACTACTAGATATCCCATGACCTGGATCCATGAGACCAACTACTACTAGATATCCCATGACCTGGATCCATGAGACCAACTACTACTAGATATCCCATGACCTGGATTCACAAGACCAACTACTACTAGATATCCCATGACCTGGATCCATGAGACCAACTACTACTAGATATCCCATGACCTGGATCCATGTGACCAACTACTACTAGATATCCCATGACCTGGATCCATGTGACCAACTACTACTAGATATCCCATGACCTGGATTCACAAGACCAACTACTACTAGTCTCATGGACACAGGTCATGATTGATCTAGTAGTAGTTGGCCTCTGAGATGCATGTCATGGTATGTCTAGTAGTAGTTCTAGCAGATCCAGGTCATGATAGAACTTGTAGTAGTTGGTCTCCTGAATGTTAGTCATGGTATCCCTAGTAGTGGTTGGTCATATGTATCCAGGTCATGCCATATCTAATAGTAGTCGGTCTCATGAGCCCAGGTCATGGTCTGTGTAGTGATAGTTGGTCACATGTATTCAGGTCATGGCATATCTAGTAGTGGTTGGTCTCACGGATCCAGGTCATGGCATATCTAGGATCCATGGTATACTGTTCTCTGGGCGGCCGCAGTATATAAACACCATCACACCTGCAGTATTCCAGTAGGCCTGTAGAAGGAGCTTGTCTCCGAGCGCGTAGCCTGTTGTTTCTAGTCTCACCTTCTTTCAGGTGCTCTCTGGTAACGTCATCATCTGTGTCTCCACGCTGAACCTGGCTGTTTCCTGGTGGCCACAGGATGGATTTCTCTCCCTGCCTGCAGATCCGTGGATCTAGATGGACCCGAGACCGGACCGCACATCACGAGATCCTAATATGCCTGTTTTGTAATTGTGTATTCTAAGTGCATTTCTTTTGGGATTAAACATCTGACATATTGCCACTATATGGACTATAAAACTGTGACTGTTTTCTAGAAATATACATTGCCCGTTTTATTGTGTTTTTTTTTTTTTTACTGGTAATGGTGGCGATCAGCGATTTTTATTGTGACTGCGACATTACGGTGGACACTGTTGACGCTTTTTTGGGACTGCCGCTCCGTGACACGATCGTGGGAAACACCAGCAGACATCGGGTCCCGCGGGCACAGAGCCTGTGGCAGGGGCGCGCGCGCGCAGCAAAAATTCAAAGAAACGCACCGTATTTATCGGCGTATAACACGCACTTTTTTCCCCTTAAAATCAGGGGGCAATCGTGGGTGCGCGTTATACGCCGATCCGCCCTGTCTCTGAGAGCCCCCGACATAGACCGAGCCGAGTGTACTGTGCACTCGGCTACGCTCGCGCCCTGTCCCGCCTCCTAGCCTTTATGCGAGAGGAGCTGAGCCTAGCCGAGGGTGCAGTACACTCGGCTCGGCCTATGTCGGCGGTGCTCAGAGACAGCGCGCTCTGAGCCGAGGGAAGCGGGGAGGACACCACCAAGGCCGCAGACGGACGCCGGGCAAGACACCGACGAGGGGCATTTAAAATCTAAGTATATTTTTTTTCCTTAACCTTCCCTTCTAGGCGCACTATACGCCCCGATAAATACGGTATATATACAGGTTGCTTTGTGCAGCCATGCCATTTTGCCGCCGTATATGTACATCACGCGATCGGCGAGTGGTTTAAATGGGCCCTTAGGTGTTTAAATCTACTGACTGAACCCACAAGGGTGGGAGTGGCCAATTATGGTCTTGGTAGTGATGGTTATGAAGTGTTCATTGATGGAGAGCAGTTGGGAAGGGGGTCCGGTCTTTATTGTCCCGTAGATTCAGCTGCATCAATTACTGGAAATCCCTGAACTTGTCCCAGTTCCAATAACTTCTGGTGCTCCATCTGGTGAGTGTGCGTTTTTTTTTTTTTTTAATGTACCAAGCGGGTTGTGTGAAATAAATAAAACACGTCTCTGCTTCATTATTCAGGAAAATATTTTCTTTTTAATTCTGCAAGACAGGTAAGTATTATGGAACCATGTACACAAATCTGCCCATACAGAGTATTGAACAATTAGATACAAGTTCACTTGTAACAACAGCCCACCATGGTACCAAACCATAAAAAAAAGTAAAATACAGAGGGCGACAGCGGTCACCAGCGAGTGCAGGAGTCCTGGAAGATGATGGGTGTTGGGCGCCGTGAGCGCGCGCGGGAGGGGGCGGCCCCATCTCTGCTCTGTAGAGAGCCGGAACCTGGATCGCACAATAAAACGGGTTATTGCGTATTTGTACTTTTATTGCATGAGGCCGATCTCCGCCCTGGACTTGGTGGCTGGTGACCGCTATCGATGAATGAGGAAAAAAAAATAAAAATAAATCAGCCTAAAACAGCTAGAGCGTGATGATGGGTGGAGTAACACGAAAACGTACAAACTGCCTCTTGTGAAACCCATTGAGTCTACCTATATGATTTCCTCATGACACCATAAAGACAGAACGTGTTTTACACTAACAACAGTTAGAACAAAGTAGCAGAGTAACATGCGGAAAATTTCCTCAAAAACAGGAAGAAAAGTCATTAGAGACTGGAGTGAGGGATGGTGGGATCCCAGAGAGACCATAAGAAATGTGGCAGGATCCCGGAACGGCCCGTCAGAAATGGGGTGGGATCCGTGGACAGACCATCTAAAATGTGGAGTGAGGCGGTGGTGGGATCCCAGAGAGCGATCATTAGAAATGTGGTGGGATCCCAGACAAGCCCATCCTAAATGTGGAGTGGGGTGGGATCCTGGACGGCCCATCCTAAATGTGGAGTGAGGCGTGGTGGGATCCCAGAAGGCCCATCCTAAATGTGGAGTAAGACAACAGGATCCCAGATGGCCCAGTCAGAAATGGGGTGGGATCCTTAGACAGGCCATCTAAAATTTGGAGTAAGGCGGTGTTGGGATCCCAAAGAGACCATTAGAAATGTGGTGGGATCCCAGAAGGCCCATCCTAAATGTGGAGTGGAGTCGCGGTGGGAGAAGGTCCCACCGCGACCTAGAAGGTCTGTCCTAAATGTGGAGTGAGGCGGCAGGATCCCGGATGGCCCATCAGAAATGGGGTGGGATCCTTGGACAGAGCATCTAAAATGTGGAGCGAGGTGGCGGTGGGATCCCAGACGGCCCGTCCTAAACATGGAGTGAGGCAGTGGTGGAATCCAGGATGGTCCGTCCTAAATGTGGAGTGAAGTGGCGGTGGGGATCCCATACGGTCCATCCTAAATGTGGTGTGAGGCAGTGAGGATCCCGTAGAGAAATGTGGAGTGGGGCAGTGGTGGGATCCGGGGGTAGACCGCCGCCAGAACTATGGTGGGATCCCAGGGCAGACAGCCGCCAGAACTATGGTGGGATCCCAGGGCAGACAGTCGCCAGAACTATGGTGGGATCCCAGGGCGGACCGCCGCCAGAACTATAGTGGGATCCCAGGGCGGACCGCCGCCAGAACTATGGTGGGATCCCAGGGTGGACCGCTGCCAGAACTATGGTGGGATCCCAGGGCGGACCGCCGCCAAAACTATGGTGGGATCCCAGGGCGGACCGCTACCAGAACTATGGTGGGATCCCAGGGCAGACAGTCGCCAGAACTATGGTGGGATCCCAGGGTGGACCGCTGCCAGAACTGTAGTGGGATCCCGGACAGACCATCCTAAGTGGTGGGATCCTGGCCAGACCGCCGGAAACATGGAGCGGGGCAGTGGTGGGATTCCCAAAATCTGGTGGGATCCCGGCCAGACCATCAGAAATGTGGAGCGAGGCAGTACCAGGATCCCAACCAGACCGTCATAAAACGTGTACTAAAAAAAAAAAACTGAAAAGTTTCCACCACATCCTAACTAAATTCTGCGCACTTCCTGCGCCCCTCTTCACAGATCCGCCGGAAACGCGCTGTGCACTTCCTGCGCCCCTCTTCACAGATCCGCCGGGAACGCGCTGTGCACTTACTGCATCGTAATAGCTTATTGGGTTTTCGTTAGTGAAACCTGTTTGCATAATCCTCCAAAGCTTTTTTTTTTATTTTTATTTTTTTTTTATATTAAACTGAATCACTTTCTGTCCCGCAGAATACATAACAATGGTATATATATTTATAATTACAAAAAAAAAAAAAAAATAAAAAAAAAAAATTAAACCTTTTTTTTTTTTTTTTAGGTCAAACATAGTATTCTTTAATACATAAAATGAGTGCAACTGAAATGTCACGGATTCTCCTCAATCACTGCAACGTATGCTGGAGGCGGAAGATTCATTTAAAATAATAATAATAATCGGGATAAAATGGATTTTATCATCTGGAATTTCAAGGTCGGAGATGACAAAAAAAAAAAAAAGAAAAAAGGCCTTCGTGGTCCTAAGAAGGAATTGCCAGGGATCTGCGTACAGCCGGGGGGGGGGGGGGCAACTCTTCCCTTCCACCCGTAATACGTCAGAAATGCTGTATAGGCCGGCCCTCCAGTCACATGACCCGACCTGGCCCACCAGTTGAGGCGCCGAGTTCCTGGGTGCACCGTCAATAAAATCGCCCTACAAAAACCACATGGGGTGTGTTCTCTTCATATGACGGGGCTTTCCCTTTAGTGCAGCCCAATATGGAGAACGGACCCTGTGATATTTTTTTTACCCAGAAGCCTTTAGTACCACCCAATATGGAGAACGGACCCTGTGATATTTTTTTTACCCAGAAGCCTTTAGTACCACCCAATATGGAGAACGGACCCTGTGATATTTTTTACCCAGAATCCCTTAGTGCAGCCCAATATGGAGACAGGACCCTGTGATATTTTTACCCAGCATCCTTTAGTGCAGCCCAATAAGGAGACCAGACCACTGTGAAATGTTTACCCAGAAAACTTTAGTACAGCCCAATATGGAAACCGGACCCTGTGATATTTTTTACCCAGAATCCCTTAGTGCAGCCCAATATGGAGACCAGACCACTGTGAAATGTTTACCCAGCATCCTTTAGTGCAGCCCAATAAGGAGACCAGACCACTGTGAAATGTTTACGCAGAATCCTTTAGTACAGCCCAATATGGAAACCGGACCCTGTGAAATTTTTACCCAAAAATCCCGTAGTACAGCCCCAATATGAAGAACGGACCGCTGTATTTTTACCCAGAATCCCTTAGTGTAGCCCAATATGGAGACCAGAACGCTATGATATTTTGTTACCCAGAATCCCTTAGTGCAGCCCAACATGGAGAACAGACCGCTGTGATATTTGTACCCAGCATCCCTTAGTGCAGCCCAATATGGAGACCAGAACGCTATGATATTTTGTTACCCAGAATCCCTTAGTGCAGCCCAACATGGAGAACAGACCGCTGTGATATTTGTACCCAGCATCCCTTAGTGCAGCCCAATATGGAGACCAGAACGCTATGATATTTTGTTACCCAGAATCCCTTAGTGCAGCCCAACATGGAGAACAGACCGCTGTGATATTTGTACCCAGCATCCTTTAGTGCAGCCCAATATGGAGACCAGACTCTGTAAAATTTTTACCCAGAATACTTTAGTACAGCCAATATCGAGAACAGACTGCTGTGATATTTTTACCCAGCATCCCTTAGTGCAGCCCAATATGGAGACCGGACCGCTGTGATATTTTTACCCAGCATCCCTTAGTGCAGCCCAATATGGAGAACGGACAACTGTGATATTTTATTACCCAGAATCCTTTTAGTACCACCCTCAATGGAGACGGGACCACTGTCATATTTTTACCCAGCAACCCTTAGTGCAGCCCAATATGGAGACAGGACCACTGTGATATTTTATTACCCAGAATCCTTTAGTATAGTCCCAATATGGAGACGGGACCGCTGTGATATTTTTACCCAGAATCCTTTAGTATAGTCCCAATATGGAGACCGGACCGCTGTGATATTTTTACCCAGCATCCTTTAGTACGAAGACCAGACTGTTTATACCCAGCAATTCCTTCATAGGACAGCCAATGAGGACTTTTTTTTTTTTTTTTACAGCCAAGGCCATTTGGTAGTCAGACTTGTCTGACAACTTTCATCTCAGTTGAAGGTCCAGATGTCTCATGGGAAGATACGGACCATCTTCAAGCGTTTTCTTGAAGCAGCCAGAACCAAATAGGAAGGAAGTAAAAGAGAAGAAGAAAGAAACAAAAAAATCATCGTAAATTTTCAAGTCCATTACCTCCACTGATCAATAAAAAGCGAAATTCCCCTGAAACGATTCTGCCAATAAATGCAGAAATACAGCGAAATGTAGAAAAAGTCATTAAATTGCATGTCCCAACATCCTATAAAAACAACTCTTCTCGCAAAGAGTCTTCAAGTACCAAGAGTTCAATTTTGTCTTCAAAAAAAGGAGACGAAGCGTTTTTTTGTTTTTAACGTTCCGACAGAAAACTGCCGCGTAACAGAACTTGTTCCCGTAGCGTTTGCACCGTCATATCTGGTGACAAGGGTCACGTGAAGGACATCTAAAGCTACGCCAATGTCCCCCTCACCTCCTTCCCAGCTACCTATACAGGTGTTGTCGATGCCCCTCCCACTACGATACGAAAGGAGGGAGCACACAGTGCTAAAGTGCACCCCCCCCTTAAGCAGCATAGGTTGCTGGTCTAGGCACCACCACCCCCCCCCCCCCCAAATCCTGCATACAAGTGCCGAAGGTGGCCATCTCTTATGCCTACCCCTCGGCTTGTCTCAGCGAGCGGTTTAGGCTTAGATGGGCATTATCTATTAAAGTGAATGGGGCATTTGGCAGGAAAGAAAGACAGAAAGAAGCCAGACCCTCCCCCCTCGCCAATTATCTAACGCAGTATCCAATGTCCCCCCCATCCCAGATATATAAGAGATGTCCGAGTGTCAGAACAGAAGATATAATTAAAAACTTTAGGTCAACACGGAGCCAATCAGAGCAGAAATTCACATATGAACAGCCATCTGGCCAAGAGGGCGCGCCGCAGGGGGGCCTGGGCCAAGTGGAACGCCGCGCCGCCTGGGCCAAGTGGAACGCCGCCTGGGCCAAGGGGAACGCCGCGCCGCCTGGGGGGGGCCTGGGCCAAGGGGGACCGCCGGGGGGCCTGGGCCAAGGGGAACGCCGCGTCGCCGGGGGGCCTGGTCGCCAAGGGAGGGCGCGCGCCGCCGGGGGGCCTGGTCGCCAAGGGAGGGCGCGCGCCGCCGGGGGGCCTGGTCGCCAAGGGAGGGCGCGCGCCGCCGGGGGGGCCTGGTCGCCAGAGGCCAAGGGAGGGCGCGCGCCGCCGGGGGGGCCTGGTCGCCAGAGGCCAAGGGAGGGCGCGCGCCGCCGGGGGGGCCTGGTCGCCAGAGGCCAAGGGAGGGCGCGCGCCGCCGGGGGGGCCTGGTCGCCAGAGGCCAAGGGAGGGCGCGCGCCGCCGGGGGGGCCTGGTCGCCAGAGGCCAAGGG
This sequence comes from Rana kukunoris, assembly GCA_029574335.1. Classification (NCBI taxonomy): domain Eukaryota; kingdom Metazoa; phylum Chordata; class Amphibia; order Anura; family Ranidae; genus Rana; species Rana kukunoris. Next base: position 62,254 of record JAJQKJ010001907.1, read on the forward strand.
AGGGCGCGCGCCGCCGGGGGGGCCTGGTCGCCAGAGGCCAAGGGAGGGCGCGCGCCGCCGGGGGGGCCTGGTCGCCAGAGGCCAAGGGAGGGCGCGCGCCGCCGGGGGGGCCTGGTCGCCAGAGGCCAAGGGAGGGCGCGCGCCGCCGGGGGGGCCTGGTCGCCCGAGCCCACTTGGGGCTACAGTACTGGTAATAAAAGGCACACAGTATAGTGCGCAGACGATAACATTCCTCACTAGACAATGTGCCTTGGCATGTCATGGAGGGGGGTGTTTCAAGCAAATTAGTGGACAAGATGAAGTGCTTTTTCTAGTGCAAATCAGAACGCTCCAGTTGAGGGTTTTCAGTTTGTTTTGTGACACAAACTGCACCTGCAATCCGGGGTGGTACGAATTTTAGATATCCGACATTCTCCCACAAGGGATCGGCAGCGGCACGCTGGTGCAGATTTATAGATCGTCTTATAGTCGAATATGTCTGGCAACCTGTTTCTAAAATTTCCCACCCACCCACCCCCCCACAAAAAAGGTGCCTGCTAGAGAGGCACCAGCTATACGTGGAAGACAATTTCCAGAGCACGGTGGCCGTAAATAGAAGGGGGGGAGACAAAACACATAAAGCACCCATACATGTAATACTGACTTTGCCCCCACTGCCAGATTAGCAAATACAGGGGGGCGGCCGCCCCACCCAGAGGATACACGGCAGCTGCCCGCCCAGGAACGCAGAGAATCGCATTCATATTGCACAGTTACGCCCGCTTCTCGTATTAAATTTGTAAACCTGGAAAGAGACAATAAGAGGGCGCGCCGCCATAAAAGTGCAAGACCTACACGCTACAGTACATCTGGCCAAACCACGCATGCAGGGGGGGGGCGGGGACACAATGCAACCACTGAGGGGCAAACCCACAGCCGTCGTCAGGACCATACATTTTGATCTTTGAAAAGAAAAAAAGAAAAACACCCCGATGCTCCTCCCTTATTTTACACGCTTCTTCCAGCGCACACCACCTGCTGGAGCGCGCCGTTTGCCGAAAAGTGAGTGCAAAAAATTGGTAAGTCGATGCGCAACGGCCGCCGTGCCAAAGATGGGCAACAAACCCGAGACAGACGGGTGACTACAGCACACAACGGGGGGGGGGGGGGGTCGCACCCAGACACTTGTACACAACGCAGGAGATGCACAATGCTTCTAGATGGCTTTACAAGCTGTACAAGTGGTTTGTCGGGGGGGGGGGGGGTCAAAGATCATGACCTTCACAAAAGAGAGAAGGAAGCTGAAGACTCGCACTAGAAAAAAAAAAAATTCACTTATTAAATAAAAATAAATATAAAAACCATACAATGTAGCTGCCTAAATCAGATCTGTGATCTGTAATCTCTTCTGTGTAACGCCCAACGTTCCCGGCCTTAAGAAACGGTCGGTGTTCTGCGGACGCACGTCAGCCACGCCCCTTTCAGAAGAGTATCTAACGAGTTATCCCCTTTAGCCAATCAGTCTAATTTTCAACAGACCCCCCCCCCCTACCTCTTCATACCCCCTTCTCCCACCACTGGGAAGGGGGTGCAGTACCCCTCACTGTACTCCCACCACTGGGGGGGGGGGGGGGGGGGCAGTACCCATCCAGAACATCTGGTTGAGGCTTGTCAAACATCTGGGATTACATCGATCAGCAGACAGTGCAGGAGATCTCACACTCTAAATTGGACCAGTATATGAGGGTTTGGGGGGGGACCCGGCTCCGACTTTCACTCATCATATGAAAAGGGCAATACCCTAGGCTCTGGACTGATCGTCCCCGGGATCATCAGAGCCAGGCCCTTCCTGTTGGGGGGTCTGGAATTGTTTTTTTTTGGTACAATGAGCCATCTAGAAACACCGTCATCTGACAGTACAAAAGTGACAATCGTTTTTCTTTCTCTCCCTCTCTCCCCCCCCCCCCAAACAATCTCTCTCTCCCCCCCCCCCAAACAATTACACAATGGAGCACCAGCTCATCGTCCGTTTACATTCCAAAGAGTCCATTTGGATTACCTTTGGAAACAAAAGAAATATTATTAAACCCTGGAGAGCAGGCGGTGAGCACTATATACTGCAATGTCTCCCTGGCGAGCTGCAGTGTCATGTTCTTCAGCCAAGTGGGGAGCCTCACGTTTACATTGTAAAAGTGTTCTGCAGCCAGGGAGCGAGCACTACATTGCAATGTCATGTGTTCCACTCCTAAGTGGTGAGCACTACCCTGCAATGGCACATGTTCTGCAAGCAGGCAGTGAGCACTACCATGTAACCCTGAAGAGAACTACACGGCAATGCAACATGTTCAGCAGCCAGGGAGTAAGTACTACAATGCGATGGACCACGTTCCACTCAAGGTGGTGAGCACTACCCTGCAATGGAACATGTTCTGTAGCCATGCGGTGAGCACTACAATACAATGTCACCCTGGAAAGTACTACACGGCAATGGAACATGTTCTGTAGCCATGCGGTGAGCACTACAATACAATGTCACCCTGGAAAGTACTACACGGCAATGGAACATGTTCAACAGCCGGGGGGGGCACTACAATGCAATGGAACTTGTTCTACTCCCAGGCGGTGAGCATTATATTGCATTGTCACCCTGCAGAGCCTTACACGGCAATGGAACATTGGCAGTGAGCAATGTACTGGAACATATTTTGCAGCCAGGCGGTGAGCACTACAATGCAATGGAATATGTTCTGCTCCCAGGCGGTGAGCACTACCCTGCAATGGAACATATTTTGGAGCCAGGTGGTGAGCAATGCAATGTCACATAGTTCCGCTTCCAGGCGGTGAGCACTACAATGAAATGGAATATGTTCTGCTCACAAGCAGTGAGCACTACAATGAAATGTCACCCTGGAGAGCACTACCCTGCAATGGAACATATTTTGCGGTGAGCACTACCCTGCAATGGAACATATTTTGCGGTGAGCACTACAATGCAATGGAACATATTCTGCTCCCAGGCGGTGAGCACTACAATGCAATGGAACATATTTTGCAGCCAGGCGGTGAGCACTACAATGCAATGTCACCCTGGAGAGCACTACCCTGCAATGGAACATATTCTGCAGCCAGGCGGTGAGCACTACAATGCAATGTCACCCTGGAGAGCACTACAATGCAATGTCACGTGTTCTGCTCACAGGCGGTGAGCACTACAATGCAATGTCACCCTGGAGACCACTACCCTGCAATGGAACATATTCTGCCGCCAGGCGGTGAGCACTACAATGCAATGTCACCCTGGAGACCACTACCCTGCAATGGAACATATTCTGCAGCCAGGTGGTGAGCACTACAATGCAATGTCACCCTGGAGAGCACTACAATGCAATGTCACGTGTTCTGCTCACAGGCGGTGAGCACTAGAATGCAATGTCACATGTTCTGCTCACAAGCAGTGAGCACTACAATGCAATGTCACCCTGGAGACCACTACCCTGCAATGGAACATATTCTGCAGCCAGGTGGTGAGCACTACAATGCAATGTCACAGGTTCTGCTCACAAGCAGTGAGCACTACAATGAAATGTCACCCTGGAGAGCACTACCCTGCAATGGAACATATTTTGCGGTGAGCACTACAATGCAATGGAACATGTTCTGCTCCCAGGCGGTGAGCACTACAATGCAATGTCACGTGTTCTGCTCCCAGGTGGTGAGCACTACAATGAAATGTCACCCTGGAGAGCACTACCCTGCAATGGAACATATTCTGCAGTGAGCACTACAATGCAATGGAACATGTTCTGCTCCCAGGCGGTGAGCACTACCCTGCAATGGAACGTGTGGTGCAGCCGCCACCTCCAGGATGAAAAAAAAAAAAAAACAGAAAGATAGATTATATATAGAAGCTTACAACAATATTGAGACAATTAGTGTTTCAAACCACCGTTTCGTTTTTTTCAAGTTTTGGCGGAGAAGTATGTGCAGATGCCGATGCAGAAATCCCCACGTAAGAGCCTAGTTCAGCGAGGAGCAAAAGTTTTGGTGGTTGGATTTGGTTAGAACTAGACGTTTCCTCACATGAAGGGTAAGTGCCATGGAAGCCAAAACTTTTTTTTCTTTTTTTTTGTTTAGTGTTGCAAAAATAAAAAGCAACTTTATTCGTAGTTTTTGTTTCCTTCCAGGAAATCAAAGTGAATCGAGAATCCTTTGGTCTTCTTTCCCATATGTGTTGCTGGCGATCACCAGGAGCACGCGCTGGTGCGGACCTTTATTTTAAAAAAACGTCCTCCAGGCATTTTTTTTTTAGGGTACGAGGAGCACCTCAAAAAAAAAACAAAACAAAAAAAAAACGACGATCTTCTCCTCTAAAGGGGAGGAGCCCCAGCAATCTCTGTTCTTCCACATTCTCAGCTAAACAAGCAGGGAAGCACCAGAACGCGGTTCAGCACATGACCAGAACACTGTCCAGCACATGGCCATCCTTACCAGGACGCGCCTTCTTCCTTTCACATTCACAAATTCACTTCTTGTGCAAATCAAGCAGTCTAAGTAAAAAGAATGCCCCTTTAGTTCTAGAAAACAAAAAAGTAGAAAAGATCCAAAATGGCTGCCTGGGGGGGGAGGAGTCCTCCGGGGAGCTTATCTGCACAGGGAGGACGTGTGTGCGTAGACGGGGTAGGCCAGCCTGACATTCAGAGAATCGTTGTGTTGGACGAGGGAAGTATGCTGGTAATGGAGGACCAACTCCTTTAGTGTGCTGTACAGGTTGTACGGTTCCGCGAAGCCGAAGCCCCGTGACGTGCTGTAAATGACGCAATGCTTGACGTCGCCGTCCACCCTAGAAAATAAAGACGAGACATGAGAAAAATCTACACTAAAAAGTGTCCAGCGGGCGAAGCATGCATGTCAAAAGGGAGGCGCTGTTATCTATAATGCTTGGGAACAGCAGTACAGTGACATCAGCCCTAAGGAACAAATACACACTAAAGTCTGCAACACCCAGCAGGAGGAGCATGCACACCTAAAAAAAAAAAAAGCATGCAGCATCGAGCAGGTGAGACATGCACATCGAAAGAGATACGTTGTTCTCTATAATGCTTGGGAACAGCAGTACAGTGACTGACATCGGCCCCAAGAATTAAATCTATACGAACGTGTGCAGCATGCACATCAAAAGACATGCCTTCTTCTCTATAATGCTTAGGAACAGCAGTACAGTAACAGCTCTAAGAATTAAATCTACACTAAAGTGTGCAGTGTCCAACAGGAGGAGAATGCATGTCTAAAGGGATGCGTTCTTTTGTATATTGCGCGGAACAGCAGTACAGTGACATCAGCCCTAAGGACAGTAAAGTCTGCAACACCCAGCAGGAGGAGCATGCACACCTAAAAAAAAAAAAAGCATGCAGCATCGAGCAGGTGAGACATGCACATCGAAAGAGATACGTTGTTCTCTATAATGCTTGGGAACAGCAGTACAGTAACAGCCCTAAGCATTAAATCTACACTAAAGTGTGCAGTGTCCAACAGGAGGAGAATGCATGTCTAAAGGGATGCGTTCTTTTGTATATTGCGCGGAACAGCAGTACAGTGACATCAGCCCTAAGGACAGTAAAGTCTGCAACACCCAGCAGGAGGAGCATGCACACCTAAAAAAAAAAAAGCATGCAGCATCGAGCAGGTGAGACATGCACATCGAAAGAGATACGTTGTTCTCTATAATGCTTGGGAACAGCAGTACAGTAACAGCCCTAAGCATTAAATCTACACTAAAGTGTGCAGTGTCCAACAGGAGGAGCATGCATGTCTAAAGGGAATGCGTTCTTTTGTATAATGCACGGGAACAACAGTACAGTGACAGATTTCAGCCCTAAGGATTAAATCTAAAGCATGCAGCATCCAGCAGGAAAGGGATGCGCCGTTCTCTATAATGCTTGGGAACAGCAGTACAGTGACTGACATCGGCCCCAATAATTAAATCTACACTTAAGTGTGCAGTGCCCAGCTGGAGAGGCATGCACATCAAAAAGGCATGCAATCTTCTCTATAATGCGTAGGAACAGGAGTACAGTAACAGCCCTAAGGAGTAAATCCACACTAAAGTCTGCAACACCCAGCAGAAGGAGCATGCACACCTAAAAAAGGGGGGGGGGCTGTGTTTTGTATAATGCTTAGGAACAGCAGTACAGTGACATCAGTCCTAAGAATTAAATCTACACTAAGGCGTGCAGTGTCCAACAGGAGGAGAATGCATGTCTAAAGGGAAGCGTTCTTTGGTATAATGCTTAGGAACAGCAGTACAGTAACAGCCCTAAGGAACAAAGCCACACTGCAACACCCAGCAGGAGGAGCATCTAAGGGGGGGGGGGGGGGGGGGGGCTGTGTTCTGTATAATGCTTAGGAACAGCAGTACAGTGACATCAGTCCTAAGAATTAAATCTACACTAAGGCGTGCAGTGTCCAACAGGAGGAGAATGCATGTCTAAAGGGAAGCGTTCTTTGGTATAATGCTTAGGAACAGCAGTACAGTAACAGCCCTAAGGAACAAAGCCACACTGCAACACCCAGCAGGAGGAGCATCTAAGGGGGGGGGGGGATGTGTTCTGTATAATGATTAGGAACAGCAGTACAGTGACAGACATCAGCCCTAAAAATTAAATCTACACTAAAGCATGCAGCAGGTGAGACATGCACATCGAAAGGGATACGTTGTTCTCTATAATACTTAGGGCTGATGTCACTGTACTGCTGTTCCTAAGCATTATAGAGAAGAATGCATGCCTTTCTATGTGCATGCCTCTCCTGCTGTGCGCTGCACACGTTAGTGTAGATGTAATTATTGGGGCTGATGTCAGTCACTATACTGCTGGTCCCAAGCATTATACAAAAGAACGCATCCCGTTTAGACATGCATGCTCCTCCTGTTGGACACTGCACACTTTTGTGTAGATTTAATTCTTAGGGCTGATGTCACTGTACTGCTGTTCCTAAGAATTAAATCTACACAAAAGTGTGCAGTGTCCAACAGGAGGAGCTTGGGACCAGCTGTACAGTGACTGACATCAGCCCCAATAATTACATCTACACTAACGTGTGCAGCGCACAGCAGGAGGGGCATGCACATAGAAAGGCATGCATTCTTCTCTATAATGCTTGCATTCTTCTCTATAATGCTTAGGAACAGCAGTACAGTAACAGCCCTAAGGAATAAATTCACACTAAAGTCTGCAACACCCAGCAGGAGGCGCATGCACATCTAAAAAAATAAATAAAGGGGATACTTCCTTTTGTATAATGCTTGGGAACAACAGTACAGTGCCCAACATCAGCCCTAAGAATTAAATCTTCACTAACAAAAAAAAAAAGTGTGCAGCGGGAGAAGCATGCACGTTGAAAGGGATGCCTTAGTCACTGTACTACTGTTCCCAAGCAGTATACAAAATAATCCATCCCTTTAGATGATGTGCGTGCTCCTCCTGCTGGGTGCTGCAGACTTTAGTGTGAATTTAATCATTAGGGCTGATGTCAGTCACTGTACTGCTGTTCCCAAGCATAGAGAAGGACATCAGCCCCAAGGATTAAAGGGGTGTTCCAGCCAAAAAATTTGTTTATTAAAAGTCAGCAGCTACAAAAAGTGTAGCTGCTGGCTTTTAACAAACACTCACTTACCTGCTCCTGCGTTCCAGCGATGCGCCGACCGGGGCTCCGCTCCTCTCCCCCCCTCCCCAGTCGGCGTCTCCATCCCGACTGTGGGCACCCAGCCGTGACAGCCTTCGGCTTCACGGCCGGGCACCCACTGCACATGCGCGCGCGGCTCGTCGCTGATTGGACAGGCGATTGCCTAGGACCTGTCAGTGTCCTAGGCCATCGCCTACAGGGAGGGGCTGAAATAAGGCGATTACGCCTCTCGCCTTATCAGCCCCTCGGCGGAAGCAGGAAGTGGGACAGGAAGTCCCACTCCTACTGAAGCCCCCACTCCCCCCCCAAAAAAATTACATGCCAAATGTGGCATGTATGGGGGTGAGGAGTGGATTAAGAGGAAGTTCCATTTTTGGGTGGAACTCCTCTTTAAACCCACACTAAAGTCTGCAGCACCCAGCAGGAGGAGCATGCATTACTTTGTATAATGCTTGGGAACAGCAGTACAGTAACTCAGAAACGGACATTAGCCCTAAGAAATGCTTGGGAATAGCATTACATCGACTAGTGTGGATTTAGTTTTTACGGCTGATGTCAGTCACTGTACTGCTGTTCCTGTGCATTATACACAAATGAATGCATCCCTTTAGATATACATGCTCCTCCTGCTGGGTGCTGCAGACTTTAGTGTGGATTTAATCCTCAGGGCTAATGTCCTTCTCTATGCTTGGGAACAGCAGTACAGTGACTAGTGTGGATTTCATTCTTAACGCCGATAGTCACTATACTGCTGTTCCCAAGCATTATACAAAAAAATGCATCCCTTTAGATATACATGCTCCTCCTGCTGGGTCATGCACACTTTAGTGTGGATTTAATTCTTAATGCTGATAAAGTGTGCATGACCCAGCAGGAGGCGCATGTATGTCTAAATGGATGCATTCTTTTGTATAATGCACAGGAACAGCAGTACAGTGCCGAACATCAGCCCTAAGAATTAAATCTTCACTAAAAAGGTGTGCAGCGCACAGCAGGAGAAGCATGCACAATGAAAGGGATGTGTTAGTCGTTGTACTGCTGTTCATGTTCATCCGATCCGCCAGACGAATGCAAAAGTAGGTTTTTCCTCCGTCACACTTTGGCGGATTGGAGCAGGGCAGATGTCAGCGGGCATGTCACTGCTGACATCCGCGGCGCCATAGAGGAGCACGGAGCGCCCATTCAGGTCCGCATAAAAAAAACTGGCAGGCGGACCTGAACGGGCCACCTGTGTGAAAGAGCCCTAGGGCTAATGTCCTTCTCTATAATGCTTGGGAACAGCACTACAGTGACCATCAGTGTTAAAGATTAAATCCACACTAAAGTGTGCATGACCCAGCAGGAGGAGCATGTATGTCTAAAAGGGATGCATTCTTTTGTATAATGCACGGGAACAGCAGTACAGTGACTGCCTCAGCCCTAAGGATTAAATCCACACTAGTCACTGTAATTCTGTTCCCAAGCATTTTTTAGAGCTGATGTCAGTTACTGTACTGCTGTTCCCAAGCATTATACAAAGTAATGCATGCTCCTCCTGCTGGGTCCTGCAGACTTTAGTGTGGCTTTAATCCTTAGGGCTGATGTCCTTCTCTATAAGGATTGGGAACAGCAGTACAGTGACTGACATCAGCCCTAAGGCTTAAATCTACACGTGAAGAAGAGCAAAAATGAATGATGGCAGAAAAAGCCAACATCTGTGAGAGGTGGTCTAACAACAGTATGGATCAGGAGAGAGGGGACTATGAATACTTACACCACAGAACAGGCGTAGCATCCTTTCTTGCTGCTCTCCCGGATTAGAAAAGCTCCGTCGGCCTTCCCTTCGAGGAGCTCTTCAGCTTGGACCCGATTGAGGTCCCCCACAAACCAGGTCTTCTCATCGTAGTGCGGCAGCAGCTCATCCTCCTCACTCATAAAATAGGGACTGTTATCAGAGGAGAAGAAGATGGGTTACGATCAGAGGACCAGAGCTTGAGACACGAGGATAGGCTGAGAAACAAGGAAGACACTTACTCGTCTATACTTTCATTCTTTATTCCAAGCCATTCATTGATCCTTTTCTGCCGCACGCCTTTGTGATTAAGCCATCTATAGGGGGAAAAATAAATATGGAGAGAGAGTTACTGCATCATCCTGTGACATCACCTACACACATCACTGTGACATCAGCAGCACCTCTCTCGTGCCCCGGCACACCAGCAGCACCTTTCTCGTGCCCGTCACATCAGCAACACCTCTCTCGTGCCCCGGCACACCAGCAGCACCTCTCTCGTGCCCGTCACATCAGCAACACCTCTCTCGTGCCCGTCACATCAGCAACACCTCTCTCGTGCCCGTCACATCAGCAACACCTCTCTCGTGCCCGTCACATCAGCAACACCTCTCTCGTGCCCGTCACATCAGCAACACCTCTCTCGTGCCCGTCACATCAGCAACACCTCTCTCGTGCCCGTCACATCAGCAACACCTCTCGTGCCCGTCACTGTCACATCAGCAACACCTCTCGTGCCCGTCACTGTCACATCAGCAACACCTCTCGTGCCCGTCACATCAGCAACACCTCTCGTGCCCGTCACATCAGCAACACCTCTCGTGCCCGTCACATCAGCAACACCTCTCGTGCCCGTCACATCAGCAACACCTCTCGTGCCCGTCACATCAGCAACACCTCTCGTGCCCGTCACATCAGCAACACCTCTCGTGCCCGTCACATCAGCAACACCTCTCGTGCCCGTCACATCAGCAACACCTCTCGTGCCCGTCACATCAGCAACACCTCTCGTGCCCGTCACATCAGCAACACCTCTCGTGCCCGTCACATCAGCAACACCTCTCTCGTGCCCGTCACATCAGCAACACCTCTCTCGTGCCCGTCACATCAGCAACACCTCTCTCGTGCCCGTCACATCAGCAACACCTCTCTCGTGCCCGTCACATCAGCAACACCTCTCTCGTGCCCGTCACATCAGCAACACCTCTCTCGTGCCCGTCACATCAGCAACACCTCTCTCGTGCCCGTCACATCAGCAACACCTCTCTCGTGCCCGTCACATCAGCAACACCTCTCTCGTGCCCGTCACATCAGCAACACCTCTCTCGTGCCCGTCACATCAGCAACACCTCTCTCGTGCCCGTCACATCAGCAACACCTCTCTCGTGCCCGTCACATCAGCAACACCTCTCTCGTGCCCGTCACATCAGCAACACCTCTCTCGTGCCCGTCACATCAGCAACACCTCTCTCGTGCCCGTCACATCAGCAACACCTCTCTCGTGCCCGTCACATCAGCAACACCTCTCTCGTGCCCGTCACATCAGCAACACCTCTCTCGTGCCCGTCACATCAGCAACACCTCTCTCGTGCCCGTCACATCAGCAACACCTCTCTCGTGCCCGTCACATCAGCAACACCTCTCTCGTGCCCGTCACATCAGCAACACCTCTCGTGCCCGTCACATCAGCAACACCTCTCGTGCCCGTCACATCAGCAACACCTCTCGTGCCCGTCACTGTCACATCAGCAACACCTCTCGTGCCCGTCACTGTCACATCAGCAACACCTCTCGTGCCCGTCACTGTCACATCAGCAACACCTCTCGTGCCCGTCACTGTCACATCAGCAACACCTCTCTCGTGCCCGTCACTGTCACATCAGCAACACCTCTCGTGCCCGTCACTGTCACATCAGCAACACCTCTCGTGCCCGTCACTGTCACATCAGCAACACCTCTCGTGCCCGTCACATCAGCAACACCTCTCGTGCCCGTCACATCAGCAACACCTCTCGTGCCCGTCACATCAGCAACACCTCTCGTGCCCGTCACATCAGCAACACCTCTCGTGCCCGTCACATCAGCAACACCTCTCGTGCCCGTCACTGTCACATCAGCAACACCTCTCGTGCCCGTCACTGTCACATCAGCAACACCTCTCGTGCCCGTCACTGTCACATCAGCAACACCTCTCGTGCCCGTCACTGTCACATCAGCAACACCTCTCGTGCATTTCATTGAGGCCACAAGAGGTTCTAATGGGGGGGGGGTCAGACTCCATGCTAGTACAGCCCATAGGACCCAATACCAGACTAACAAGAGCCCATATTCTACCAGAGGGCATAGTACCAGACAAACTCAATGTTACTGGAAAACTCAGAACTCCATACTACTGGAACCCATCTATTAGCACAGGACTCAGAACTGGACAAACTCCATGCTGCTGGAGCCCATATATAAGCAGTGGACCCAAACCTGGGATTTTACTACCCCGGGGCTATCATCCTACAGCGACATCAGAAGTCAGAAGATAAAAGCTCTACTTAAGTCAGCTGTGTGGGGTTAGCGGTGGTCAGGGAACTTACACTAGGTACAGGTCTGGAGAGGGGGGGGGTACACCCTCCCAATAGAATGACATTAGCGGTGGTCAGGGAACTCACACTAGGTACTGGTCTCGGATCTTCCTCAGCTGGATCAGGTCCGGTTTGATGCTGTTCATCTTCTTGTCCGTTTCCCGGTTGTCCAGCGCCTGTTTCTTCAGGTCTTGCTGCAGCCGCAGTTTACTGTCATGAATTTCCCCCAAACGCAAATTCAGCTTCTCGAAATTGATGATTATTCTTGGAGGAAGAGGGAGAAGAATTTAGTGCCGGCTGTACACACACACGCCGCAGAACCACCAACAGGAGCCGACGTCACCGGTACCTACCTCTCCATCTCCTTCTCTCCGCTCTCCCGCTGGGACCTCTCCAGGAACTCCTTGCTGAACCTCTCCTGGGAATGACATTGCTCCTCGAATATCTTAATGGTTTCATTGAAGGCCTCGATCGCCGTTCGCTTCATCTGAATCTCCTGCAAGACAAAAAATATTCGGGGTTATGCCACATATATAATCAATGATTCCCATACACAATCCATGAACACCACATACATGATCCGTGATCAGCCTACACCTGCAACTACCCTACACACGATCCGTGAACACCATACATGATCTGTGATCAGCCTACACACGATCCGTGAACACCATACATGATCTGTGATCAGCCTACACACGATCCGTGAACACCATACATGATCTGTGATCAGCCTACACACGATCCGTGAACAGCCTACAACCGCGAACACCATACATGATCCGTGATCACCCTACACACGATCCATGAACACGATACATTATCCGCCTACATACTCTACATGATCCGCCTACACTAGTGATCACCCTACACATGATCCGTGAACAGCCTACATCCATGATCACCCTACACACGATCTGTGGACACCATACATGATCCGCCTACACTAGTGATCACCCTACACATGATCCGTGAACAGCCTACATCCATGATCACCCTACACACGATCTGTGGACACCATACATGATCCGCCTACACTAGTGATCACCCTACACACGATCCGTGAACACCATACATGATCACCCTACATGATCCGCCTACACACGATCTGTGAACAGCCTACACTAGTGATCACCCTACACACGATCCGTGAACACCATACATGATCTGTGATCAGCCTGCACACGATCCATGAACAGCCTACAACCGCGAACACCATACATGATCCGTGATCACCCTACACACGATCCATGAACACGATACATTATCCGCCTACATACTCTACATGATCCGCCTACACTAGTGATCACCCTACACATGATCCGTGAACAGCCTACATCCATGATCACCCTACACACGATCTGTGGACACCATACATGATCCGCCTACACTAGTGATCACCCTACACATGATCCGTGAACAGCCTACATCCATGATCACCCTACACACGATCTGTGGACACCATACATGATCCGCCTACACTAGTGATCACCCTACACACGATCCGTGAACACCATACATGATCACCCTACACACGATCTGTGAACAGCCTACACTAGTGATCACCCTACACACGATCCGTGAACACCATACATGATCTGTGATCAGCCTGCACACGATCCATGAACAGCCTACAACCGCGAACACCATACATGATCCGTGATCACCCTACACACGATCCATGAACACGATACATTATCCGCCTACATACTCTACATGATCCGCCTACACTAGTGATCACCCTACACATGATCCGTGAACAGCCTACATCCATGATCACCCTACACACGATCTGTGGACACCATACATGATCCGCCTACACTAGTGATCACCCTACACACGATCCGTGAACACCATACATGATCACCCTACATGATCCGCCTACACACGATCTGTGAACAGCCTACACTAGTGATCACCCTACACACGATCCGTGAACACCATACATGATCTGTGATCAGCCTACACACGATCCGTGAACAGCCTACAACCGCGAACACCATACATGATCCGTGATCACCCTACACACGATCCGTGAACACCCTACATGACCCGCCTACACTAGTGATCACCCTACACACGATCCGTGAACACCCTACATGACCCGCCTACACTAGTGATCACCCTACACACGATCCGTGAACACCCTACATGATCACCCTACATGACCCGCCTACACTAGTGATCACCCTACACAGGATCCATGAACACCATACATGATCACCCTACATGATCCGCCTACACACGATCTGTGAACAGCCTACACTAGTGATCACCCTACACACGATCCGTGAACACCCTACATCAGGGATCCTCAAACTACAGCCCTCCAGCTGTTCTGAAACTACACATCCCATGAGGCATTGTAAAACTCTGCCATTCACAGACATGACTAGGCATGATGGGAATTGTAGTTCCTGAACAACTGGAGGGCCGTAGTTTGAAGACCCATGCCCTACATCAGGGGTGTCAAACTCAATTTCATCGCGGGCCGCATCAGCATTATGACTGCCCTCAAAAGGGCCAGTTGGGTCTGCAAGATTAGATGTCCAGCGCATCCCCTTCCCTTACATTAGATGTCAAGAGCCACCCCACCATCAGAAGTTGAGTCCCCCACTCTGCCTTACATCACAAGGCACCCCCTTTCCTTATGCTGCTGCTGGGAAGAAGCTGGATGCATTGCTTGAAAGCAAAAAGTAAGGGTCTGGAGAAGGACCAGAGGAGGGCTGGAGGGCCACATGAAATGGCATGGAGGGCCGGATTCGGCCCACGGGCCTTGTGTTTGCCGTGTTTGCCACCTCTGCCCTACATGATCCGCCTACACTAGGGATCACCCTACACACAATCCGCCTACACATGATCCGTGAACAGCCTACATCCACGATCACCCTACACACGATCTGTGAACACCATACATGATCAGCCTACACCTGTGATCACCCTACACAAGATCTGTGAACACCATCCATGATCACCCTACACACACAATCCGTGATATGTGATGACAAGTGAATGCAGTGTGTAGGACTATGTAATAGAATATAGATTTTGGCTTTTTAATACAATTGTATTCAGAATGTTGCAATGTAAAAAAAGCACATGAAAAGCCGTATAGACCAGAGGAGGTTTAGCATTGAACAGTCTATTCTAGAAATGATGGGGGGGGGGGGGGGGGTGACATCCTGTGTGAGTAATAGAAGACGGTGGGATGCGGGGTTTCGGTGCAACTGTCATGATTTGGAAAGAAGCCAGGTAAAGGGTGTGTATATCTATCTTACCCGGGTACGAGATGCTGAACAGTATAAATAAGATTGTATTGGGGGGACGGGGGGGTCTGGTGTATAATGGAAGACCGGTAGTCGGGTGGCACATTCAGCTAGGAAAAATAAAGGGGGGGGGGTTTACAAAGGAGCGAGTAAGGGAGAAAAAAAAAAAAAGGAGCCAGTAGATAAAGAGGCGCCACGATCATTCCTATATTCCAACAAAGGAAATTGCACGTGACACTGCGCCTCTTGTGGCAATTAGAGGGAACTGCAGGTGATGTAATCAATATCCTCCCAGCCTTCATCCTGCGACTTACATTAGAGGGGAAAACGAAACCCAATAAAAAGGCCTCGGATCCCGGAGCCCCGCCTGCTACCTGCAGTACGTTCCGTGCATTCTCTCCGCCTCATCGGACATTTCCTCGCTACTCAACAGCGGGGCGAGGAAATTACCGATAGACTGGTTTATTCTCTCAACTTCATTTTTATGTACTGTCCATTCCATCGTTTATTTTTATTTTTTTTATTTCCTCCTCTGATGAGTCAAATCTCACTGTAGCATGCTCCCAGCCTCCGACCGTCGCGTCCCAACCCGTCACGCCCCTCAGTGGCCTGATCGCTGGCAGAGTCCCGATGCCTTCTGTGCGCACCAACGTCATGCCACTACAGACGTCAGATGCAATTCCCGCTGTTGTAGTAGTAGTAGAAAGGTGGGACGGCAATGGAATGAGGCGCCTTCCCCACGAGGAAAGCACGCCTTGCTCAGCACAATGAATCCTGGGAATTGTAGTCCCTCCGGGGGTGCCAGGCACTGGATGTAAACATTGCAGATCGCCACAGTCCACCTTTAATCTCAGTATAAATACAGCTGTTCTGTGAAGCCCTCAGAGGTTTGTTAGAGAACCTCGGTGAACAAACAGCATCATGAAGGCCGAGGAACACACCAGACGGGTCGGGGATAAAGTTGTGGAGAAGTATAAAGCAGGGGGGAGGTTATAACAAAAATCTCCCAAGCTTTGAACATCTGAGGTGCCGTACACACGGCAGAGAACCTCGACGGGCAGAACACATCGTTCCGCCCGTCGAGGTTCTCTCCCGGCCGTCGGATTCGGCGACCCGCCCGTCGGGAATGGCAACCAGCCATTCTTCCAGGCGGGCCGTCGAGGAAATAGAGAGCGTGCACACGGCCGAGGTCCTCGCTGGAATGTGCATTCCAGCGAGGTTCTCGCTGATTTTCAGCGAGAACCTCGGCCGTGTGTACGGGGCCTCACAGAGCTTCTGTTCAATCCATCATCGGAACATGGAAAGAGTATGGCACAACTGCCAACCTACCGAGACATGGCCGTCCACCGAAACTGACCGGGCAAGGAGAGCGTTCATCAGAGAAGCAGCCAAGGGGCCCATGGAAACTCTGGAGGAGCTGCACAGGAGGTGCACAGCTCAGGGGGGAGAATCTGTCCACAGGACAACTATTAGTGGTGCTCTCCACAAATCTGCCCTTTATGGAAGAGTGACGAGAAGACAGACAGACATAAGAAGTCCTGTTTGTAGTTTGTGAGAAGCCATGTGGGGGAGGGGGACACAGCAAACATGTGGGGGAGGGGGACACAGCAAACATGTAGAAGAAGGAGCTCTGGTCACATGACGCCAAAATTCATTTTTTTTGGCCGCTATGTGTGGGGGGAAAACTAACACTGCACATCACCCTGAACACACCATCCCCACCGTGAAACATGGTGGTGGCAGCTTCATGTGGTGGGGATGCTTTTCTTCAGCAGGGACAGGGAAGCTGATCAGAGTTGATGTGAAGATGGATGGAGACAAATACAGGACAATCTTAGAAGAAAACCTTTTAAGAGTCTGCAAAAGACTTGAGACCGGGGGGGGAGGTTCACCTTCCAGCAGGACAACGACCCTAAAGTACAGCCAGAGCTACAATGGAATGGTTTAGATCAAAGCCTATTCATGTGTTAGAATGGCCCAGTCACAGTCCAGACCTAAATCCCATTGAGAATCTGTGGACAAGACTTAGAAATTGCTGATCACAGACGCTCTGCATCCAATCTGACAGAGACAGAGATATTTTACCGAGAAGAATGGGCAGAAATGTCCCTCTCTAGATGTGCAAAGCTGGTAGAGACCCCCCCAAAAAGACTTGTAGAGAAAGGGGGGTTCTACAAAGTATAGACTCCGGGGGGCGCCATACAAATGCCCCTCCCCCCACACTTTTCACAGATTTATTTGTATCATTTTCCTTCCACTTCACACTTTGTGTCTCTCACATAAAATCCCAATAAAATAAATTTATGTTTGGTTGTAACATGGGAGAGAAAATAAAATAAAAAAAGTCTGTACTTCAGTAGTGTGTCCCTCCTGCAGTGACCAAGGAGGGGGGTCCATGTATAAAACATTCGCTGTACTCATGCCTTAAAATGTTACATTGACCTTGTTTCTAAATTCCATCTCCCCTATGTACCAAGATAACATTAATGTAATTTTTCCATTTATTCCACCCACGCTTACCTTACTCTCTTCATGGGATGGTAAACACTTCTCCATTACTTCTGCCTTACTTCCTGGACAGACTTTAGGTCATAACACGGGAAGGAGTTGACCTCATTAGCGCACACCCTGCCTCATCCACCCTCACAGCTGGACAACTCCTTCCTGTGTCATGAGGTCGTCTGTCCAGGAAGTAAGGCAGAAGTAATGGAGCAGGGTTTTTAAACATCCATGAAGAGAGAGGCAAGCATTATTAAAATGGCTGATGATCTAAGGGGGTATGAATACTTTAAGGCCCTGCACACACGCGTAGTCTATTTCTCGCCGCGTAATCGAATTACGCGTTTAGGGGGCGTGAAGCATTTAAATTAGGCGCGTCCCCGCGGCGATCGAACTGCGCATGCTCCGTTTAGAAATTTCCCGCCGTGCATTGCGCGAAATCACGTCGTTACGTCATTCGTTGTTTGAGTAGCGTCGTTTACGAACATTCATATTCCAGGACGTTTTACGTCAAAAAATAAATAAAAGACGTCGGAAAACGTAGAAATTCGACGCGGGAACGACGGCCATACTTAACATGGGCTGCCTAATATTAGAGAAGCAAAAAGCTGGTATAGTGTTACGCAAAAAAAAAAAAAAAGATGACTAAAGCTGCCGTAAGATTTTGCGATTGAAGTTCGTAATTTCGGGGATCGCCGGCAAAAGCTCATTTGCATACCCCGACGCGGAAAACGACGGGAAGTCCACCCAGTGGCCGCAATTTTATTGCAGCGTAGATCCGAAGGCGTACGAACACGTAATCCAGTCGAATTGAAGCCCGCAGCCGTCTATTCGTGGTTTGAGGTTTCCGACTAGCTAAAAAACGTGCGTAATTTGAAATTACTCCAGGAGTTACGGCTCTCTGAATCTGGCCCTATAACTTTTGCGCAAACCAAGCAAAAGCTTATTGCGATTTTTTTTTTTTTATTGATTTTTTTTTTTTACCAAAAATATGTAGAAGAATACGTATCGGCCTAAACCAAGGAAAAAAATAAATAAAAGTTTTTATATTTTTGGGGATATTACAGCAAAAAGTTAACCCACCCCACCCCAAAATTGACACTTTTTAGGGTTTATAGCGCAAAAAAAAATATAATAATAATAATAAACCGCAGGTTTTTCAAATACCAAAAAAGATCAAATACCACCAAAGGAAAGCTTACCCCCCCCCCCACAAATAAAGGGAAGTCAATTTTGTTTGGGAGCCACGTCGCACGCGCAATTGTCAGTTAAAGCGACGCAGTGCTGAATCGCAAAAAGCAGCCCGGTCTTTGGCCAGCCAAATGGTGGTTACAGCTGTACATATACATGAACACATCCCTACGTTCAGGGTGGTGTACACCCGGGGCTGACCTGTGATGTCTTGGTGTACTCCTCGTACAGTCGGTCGTATTCCCGGCTCTTGTCCTGGAACTGCCCGTGATATTCCTGGAGCTTCTTCCCCACGGCGTCTATATTGTCCTCCTTCACCAGCTGGTCCTGTTCAGAGCAAAGAGAGATGGCCGTGCGTTAGTACACGATGGGCCCGGGGGGGCATACAGACCAACAAGCCTCCATGCCAAGCACATGCTCACCTGCTGGTACCGGGACACCGGGTACAAGAGCTTGACGTCCAGCTTTGGGTTGTACTGGGCCAGAGATTCGTGCCGGTAGTGGTTGATCAGTTCCACGACAGACTTGAAGGTGAGAGGATCGGAGAATCCGTATTTGCCATCTCGGTGATAAATCTTTATCAGTTTGTTGTTTCCGCCCTTTCTGGAATAAAAAGAGAGGAGGAATGGCGAGAGGAAGCAAAAAAAACGCAACACGCCCAACGCAACGGGCCGGGGGCACCCAAAACCGGACACTCCATGCTGCCACCAGAGGAGGAGCCAGAAGCGGACGCTCCATGCTGCCACCAGAGGAGGAGCCAGAAGCGGACGCTCCATGCTGCCACCAGAGGAGGAGCCAGAAGCGGACGCTCCATGCTGCCACCAGAGGAGGAGCCAGAAGCGGACGCTCCATGCTGCCACCAGAGGAGGAGCCAGAAGCGGACGCTCCATGCTGCCACCAGAGGAGGAGCCAGAAGCAGACGCTCCATGCTGCCACCAGAGGAGGAGCCAGAAGCAGACGCTCCATGCTGCCACCAGAGGAGGAGCCAGAAGCAGACGCTCCATGCTGCCACCAGAGGAGGAGCCAGAAGCGGACGCTCCGTGCTGCTACCAGAGGAGGAGCCAGAAGCAGACGCTCCATGCTGCCACCAGAGGAGGAGCCAGAAGCAGACGCTCCATGCTGCCACCAGAGGAGGAGCCAGAAGCAGACGCTCCATGCTGCCACCAGAGGAGGAGCCAGAAGCAGACGCTCCATGCTGCCACCAGAGGAGGAGCCAGAAGCAGACGCTCCATGCTGCCACCAGAGGAGGAGCCAGAAGCAGACGCTCCATGCTGCCACCAGAGGAGGAGCCAGAAGCGGACGCTCCATGCTGCCACCAGAGGAGGAGCCAGAAGCGGACGCTCCATGCTGCCACCAGAGGAGGAGCCAGAAGCGGACGCTCCATGCTGCCACCAGAAGAGGAGCCAGAAGCGGACGCTCCATGCTGCCACCAGAAGAGGAGCCAGAAGCGGACGCTCCATGCTGCCACCAGAACGAGGAGCCAGAAGCGGACGCTCCATGCTGCCACCAGAGGAGGAGCCAGAAGCGGACGCTCCATGCTGCCACCAGAGGAGGAGCCAGAAGCGGACGCTCCATGCTGCCACCAGAGGAGGAGCCAGAAGCGGACGCTCCATGCTGCCACCAGAGGAGGAGCCAGAAGCGGACGCTCCATGCTGCCACCAGAGGAGGAGCCAGAAGCGGACACTCCATGCTGCCACCAGAGGAGGAGCCAGAAGCGGACACTCCATGCTGCCACCAGAGGAGGAGCCAGAAGCGGACACTCCATGCTGCCACCAGAGGAGGAGCCAGAAGCGGACACTCCATGCTGCCACCAGAGGAGGAGCCAGAAGCGGACACTCCATGCTGCCACCAGAGGAGGAGCCAGAAGCGGACACTCCATGCTGCCACCAGAGGAGGAGCCAGAAGCGGACACTCCATGCTGCCACCAGAGGAGGAGCCAGAAGCGGACACTCCATGCTGCCACCAGAGGAGGAGCCAGAAGCGGACGCTCCATGCTGCCACCAGAGGAGGAGCCAGAAGCGAACGCTCCATGCTGCCACCAGAGGAGGAGCCAGAAGCGGACGCGCCATGCTGCCACCAGAGGAGGAGCCAGAAGCGGACGCTCCATGCTGCCACCAGAGGAGGAGCCAGAAGCGGACGCTCCATGCTGCCACCAGAGGAGGAGCCAGAAGCGGACGCTCCATGCTGCCACCAGAGGAGGAGCCAGAAGCGGACGCTCCATGCTGCCACCAGAAGAGGAGCCCGAAGCGGACGCTCCATGCTGCCACCAGAGGAGGAGCCCGAAACGGACGCTCCGTGCTGCCACCAGAGGAGGAGCCCGAAGCGGACGCTCCGTGCTGCCACCAGAGGAGGAGCCCGAAGCGGACGCTCCGTGCTGCCGGTGACTGTACAGAAGGGAAAAATGCAGATCGCCCCCCCCCCTGCAGATTGTGGTCTAGTTTTGCCCCCTCACATAGAAATGAAGGGTCTCAAATTTTTCTCATAGGTGTATTTTATATGATAGACAGAATATCAACCAAAAATCCAGAAATAAAATCACACAATACAAATGTTATAAATGGAGTAAAATAAGTATTTGACCCCCTTAGTAGTTGGGGGAGGTTCCTTGTTGGGAGGCACAGAGGTCAGACGTTTCTTGTAGTTGGTGATCAGGTCTCCACACATCTCAGGAGGGATTTTGCTCCTCTCTCCTCTACATACTTAAGGTTTCCAAAGTCTCAGCTCCCACCATACATTTTCTATAGGATTAATGTCTGGAGACTGGCTAGGCCTCTCCATGACCTCAATGTGCTTCTTCTTGAGCCACTCCTTTGTTGCCTTGGCGGTGTGTTTTGGGTCATTGTCCTGCTGGAAGACCCGTCCATGACCCATCTTTAGTGTTCTGTCTGAGGGAAGAAGGTTCTCCAAGATCTTACAATACGTGGCCCCGCCCATTGGCCCCTCAATGCGGCAAAGTCGGCCTGTACCTTTATCAGAGAAACCCCCCCCAAATCCTCATGTTTCCCCCTCCATGTGACTGTAGGGATGGAGCTCTTAGGGTCATAGTCACCATTTTTCTTCCTCCAAACACGGCGAGTCGAGTTGATGCCAAAGAGCTGAATTTTGGTCTCATCCAATCCCAGAACTTTCTCCCGATCTTCTCTGAATCGTTTAGATCTTCATTGGGAGACTTCAGACGTTCTGTACTTGTGTCTTCCTGAGGAGGGGACCTTGCCAGGGCTGCAGGATTCCAATCCATGGCGGTGTATTGTGTCACCAATGGTGCGTTTGGTGACTGTGGTCCCAACTGCCGTGAGATCCTTCACAAGCTCCTCCCATGTAGTTCTGGGCGGATCCCTCACTTTTCTCATGACCATCCTCACCCCATGAGGAGAAATCTTCCATGGAGCTCCAGACCGAGGAGGACGATCGGTGGATATGTTGTATTTCTTCCAATCGCTCCAACAGTCGTCTCCTTCTCACGAAGCTTCTTGCTGATGGTCTTGTAGCCCATTCCAGCCTTGTGCCGATCTCCGATCTTTTTCCCCCCCCGATGTCCTCTGACCGATCTTTGGTCTCCCCCATGATGGTGAGATGTGATTGGAGGAAAGAGATCCTGTGGACGGGCGTCTTTTATACCTGACGAGTTGTCGTTGGGAGAACCTTCTTACATTGACAGGACTGATCTGTGGACCACATGAGCGCCCCCTGTAGCCAGTGTATGGATACTCCATATATACCCCCCATATATACTCCATACACTCCATATATACACTCTATACACACACACACACACACACACACACCAC